>MVGT01001418.1:670650-687618 GCA_002174775.1 Macleaya cordata
AATTTGGGTTACCTTGACTCTTTTAAGAAGATCGAATCCTGTCATCTCTGGCATGCAATAATCTGTTATTATCATGTTTACTTTCTGCTCCTCCTGCCAACCAACCAACAACAACAACAACAACAACAACAAAAATTAATAACTTGCTTCTCCTATCAAACTAAATAAAATAAAATTCAAGTTGGAAGTTGTAACCTAACAAGTCTCTGCTTTGCATACATGCAACGCATTCACCCAAGAAAAAGAGTTGCAGGAAAAGCTCTTAATTCGTTGCATTTGTGCAACGCACAATGGCTTACCTGATTAGCAATTTCCTTTCCTTCTCCCAACAGTTCCAACGCTCTTTTCCCACTATCCACCGTTGTCACTGCACAAGAAAAAAACAACAAAACAACGCAGCAAATTTCAGAATTCTCAAAAAGAAAACAAAAACACATCAAAAAATATATATTTGAGGGTATTATGGGTATTTCATATTTAGAAAACCAGACCAAATAAAACTAGCTACCTCTATACGAAGAGCTCTTCAGCAACCTCTCAACTAACTTCCGATCAATCAAACTATCGTCGACGGCCAGAACATGTAACATATCTGACCCACATTCACTATCACGCCGGTTGCATATGGTGGAAGTTGTCGAAGAACCTGACATTTCCGGCGAAATAGAAAGAACACACACAAGTCTATACACTAGCTAGCTACTACGTACCCAAAACAAGCTCTCTGTTTTTTTTTTTTTTTTCTGGAAAAGAGAGGAGACAGAGCTAGGTTAAATAATAAACAAGAAGAAGACAGAGTGGGGATTCTTTATTTATAGAAAAGGAAGGAAATAAGAAGAGAATCAGAAGAATAAAAAGTGAGTGCTCGAAAATCGAGAAGAAGGGTTCATAGTAGATTTTGGTCCCGATCCTCTCTACCCACAGATATTTCGGTCTTGACAATTTCCGGCAGCTCAGACAAATCCACTAAGAAAGATCACACAGAGAGAGGGAGAGATAAATAGAGATATAGATGACTTGTTTTTAGAGAGAGAAAGTAGCTAGCTAGAGAGAGAAAGAGATAGATTTTGTTTGATTATGATTATGGGGGTGATGAAATGAAACAGTGACCTCGACCGCTTTATAACAGGGGGAAGGATAGAGATAGAGACAGATTGGATGATGAATGAATGAAGACGAGTTAAAAAGTCAACGATTTGACTAGAAAGAAGGTGGAAATGAACGGTCAAGATCAAGGAGATCTTTTTTGGAGTGGTACCAAGATATCTTCTTGGCTTCCCCAAAAGATTGATTTGATTAAATGCTTTTTCAATATATGGAAAAAATGCAGGGAACCAAAAGCATTCGGATTTCTGAGATATTATTTACCAGCTGAGCAGCTGCTGGTTGGTGCTCACTAGCTTTCTCAGCATTAATTTACTACTCTACACCTGGAAGACCTGTGGGGGTATACCCAACTTCTTGGCTTCCCACGTGTACTAGTTAATGTTTGCAAACAACCGTTATAACAAACGTCGTTACGTCAAGTAATATAGTATCCCCCAATTTTTAGTGCAATAAGACTCAAATGGTAGTTAGAGGGGGGGGCAATAACTAAGAAACCGGTACTAAATTTTGAGGCCGCGATAAACCAAATGTTGGGCGATAAACCAAATGAAGGTCGACAAGGGGACTTAGTGGGTGACAGTCCCTTTGTCGCCCAATTTTTTTTAACCCACAAGTCCCCTTGTCGCCTTTCATTTAGTTTATCGCCACTCATTGCCTTTTACTACCAAATGCCGCCAACACCCCTTCAACCATCTGTCGCCCAACAATCCTTGTAGAGGGCGACAATCCCTTTGTCGTCCTCTAATTCCTTTGTCGCCCTGAATTGTCTTTATCGATTCCTATTTCCTCTATACTCAGCCTCAAATTTGGGCATATTTGAGGCTGAGGGAAAAAAAATCGAGGGTTAAGTGTCACCTTAGTACTTGACTTATCCCTCAAACTTCTTTAATATAGAGGAAAGAGGCTACCATAGTACTTGCCCTTATAACAGTTTTTAGGTCGAAATCCTAGTTAGTAAGTTCATTAATTATTCGTGAACCGGGCGTATTAATGCCGTACCGAACCGAACAACCGCATTATTCAATGAGTCGGAATAATTCACGCATTTTTTACGGGTCCCGATCTATGCACGAATAATTTCCAGATCCGAACCGAACTTTTGAATACTTCTCTTTCTTTCAATTTTTTTTTTAAAATCTTAGTTATTGTGCAATCCATTATACTAGTTACATTGAGATTATTGAATGTAATATTTTACTTTTGAATAATTTTTTTTCTTTAATTTTTTTTAAAATATTAGTTATTGTTCAATCCATTAATTTACTAGTTTTATTGTACCATTTGGAGACTTATTGAATGGGTACTATTAGTATTGTGGTTTATGATAAGATATAATATTTTTTATCATAAAATATAATATTTTTAGACATGGTACTTGTATATATCCGAATTTTTAAGCTAATTTTTGGACGGATCATCCGAACTATACTCGAATTATTCCCGTACCGCATTTTTACCAAATTCTGATTATTTGTCCAGATATTTGACATAATTTTTCCTCTATAAATTCGAATAATTCCCGAAAGATTCCCGAACCGAACTTTTACCAAACATCGAGTTGCTAACTATGGTCGAAATGGACATTTGTATTACAATCAAAAGAAATTTAAAGCGACCATTATAACGAAAAAATAACGATCTTTATAATAGAAAATAAAGGTGTAATTTTTTTTTAGAAAAGTTAAAGAGGTCAAAATAATTTTTTTAGTTTTTAATAAAATAATAGTCGTTATAACGGTCGTTTTTTAATCATTGCTTTTGAGTTTGTCATTTGTGTACCAGAATTCAGCTCGACTGAGTTATGATTGTACTCCATGGGACTTTGAGCAGTTATTAGCTAAAGAAGCTGCTAAATGCATCCTTAATTTCATCCATAGCTCTTGAGTGTCCAATTTATAATTCTTATATCCTGGTGCACAGAGAATTAAGAAGATCCAAATGCTTTATTTTTGTTTTTTTGTTTTTAAGTTAATCTCTCCTCACCTAGATTATGTTCGTGAAAAAATCACTTAATGTAATACAAAAAATTGTAAACCCTTCAAAATTGAAACTTGAGGTTTTCTACAAAATTTAATTAATTTTTGAGATCAACATATAATACAAATTTTATAAAAAATAAAAATGGTTCGTCAATTCTAAAAACATAAAAAGCGACTTGGTTATTTGCATGATATCAACTCTACTACATAACCAATAAGTCATTTTGTCAGTCGAATTAATTGCCTTGAAAAATAATAAAAGGGACCATCTCCCCCTTTGTGGTCCATAGAGAAGAGATGCCAATAACGTGCATAATATTAAAACTAAGAAGTAATAAGAATCATTTGCTAATTAAAATAAGTTATCCTTAATTTGATGGTATATATTCCTCTCGAGCACATATTCACGTGTATAAATAATTAATAAAGTAGTACGCACGTTATTTTTGTCATTTGGCGAATGATAGAGTTTGGGAACTATTTTTGTATAGAATTTTCGACGAATATAAAGTGATTTTTTTAAATGTAGTCTCCTTTCATATTGTGTAGTTCATGTCACGCTAGCGTGCAAAGTCAATTGAGTACCATTTTCATGAAGGCAAAATATAAAAAGTTATGCGGAGTTTAAGAATCAATCACTTTTTGTTTAAAGGTTAAACTCCCGTACTAGTTGCATGGGAGGTCTTACGTGGGTCTAAACAATGATGGATGGGTCTATAAAATCGCATATGGTCCTCACCTCAATATTTTACAACGGGTGAAAAAGGGCAATAAAAATAACATATATAATTGAAGAGAAATCTCCAATTTACTAGCACTAGGAAAGCAACCATCATTTAAATTAACCTTTTAGATTGGGCATAGTTCTTCAACATCTCTTAGAATAACTCAATGCAAGCGGAAGTTAAATTATATAAATCTTTGCTACCAGTAACAAGTCAACAACAAACTTTGCCAACTAATAAGGTCATTCGTTTTTATTTTTCACCCAATTAACTCGCTTTTACATTCTCCGTACATCACTTTGTGGGATTTAGGCGGTGATGATCCAAAAGGTTTGCTTTTTTTGCAAAGATGCATGATTTCTTAATAATGAAGATCAAAATCAATCGGCCCTTTTAATCATATATGTGGGTCTCACAAATAAATGTAACAAGATTGAAATAGAAAAAAAAAGTGGAGGTGAAGTAGAATTTTTCATTTGAAAATTACAAAAAATTTCATATATAAACAATTATAGTAATACAAATTTGTTGCTGACTCATGCACAAACGGATAAATAATATAGATATTTTTACTCGATTTTGACATGTTTCACACAATTTATTCTTACATTCTGTTTAAACTTGTAAGTAGAGTTCAAGTAATATATATATATATTATAAAATTTGTGAGGTTTGATCGTCTCATCATATGTATGTTCTAAAGACGTAAATGAGGTTTAAATTTAGTTAAATATAAAAAATTTGGGCCCGTTTGGTTCGTGATTGGAAAACTTGTTTTCAAAAACTAATTTACACATAAATTAAATACATTTTGTATCACATCTAAAACTATTCTTTTGACTTTACTATAAAATTCTAAATGATTTTATTGAAAATAAAGAAAACACCATTTTTTTGTTTTGTAAAATCATACATGATTTTATTGGAAATCTTAAAACAGTTTTGGATGTAGTACAAAATGCATATTAGTTTAGGTGTAAATTAGTTTTTGAAAACAAGTTTTCCAATCGCGAACCAAACGGGTACTAAGGTGTTACACTTAAAACTTTAAAAGTTGGAACGCTTCTTTATCATAAACCGAAGGGATACTCAACAACAGGAACAAACTCAACATCATTAATTAGATGACACTGCTAGCTGGAATCGGATCGAATGTGATGTGAAACTGGATCCATTTTATGTCCCACAATAAGAGCAGCCAGATTACACCTGTTGATTGAGGGTCTTGTTAACGTGTGCCCTTAGGGCACACGATAAGGTTATTTTTGAGTGGATTTTTTTGTAAGTTAGGTGTCTTCAAATCAGCTGAATTTTTATAAACAAACTATTATCATTATTTATAAGATGTCAACAAAAAATCAGTTCAATTGGAGATATCTAACCCTCTAAACAAATCACTTTAAATGTCAGCCGTCCATTCATACTATTAAAGTCTAAATTAAGTATTTGTGATGCTATAGGGTGCTAGAGGACTCTGATTGAGCTGATTTTTTTAGATATGATCTAAATAGTATAAATAACATATATATAAAAAAATCAACTCATTTGGACAACTTTAAGAAATTAAACAAAATGCAAAACCGAAAAGCTTATCATGTGCCCTTAGGGCACATGTTAACAAAATCCGTTGATTAATAGAACCATTCAAGCTTCAGGTCAAGAATTTTATATACAACCGTTGACCTAATTACTTATTGAAGGACGTCAATTGTACAATTAATTTCTCCATAACTGTAAAGTTATATCTATAAAATAAACGCGTGAAAATGATGATATATATAGAGAAGGGATCCGTGTACAGCCTTATTTGTACATCGTTATTGTTACATTAGTTGTGGGGCCCACATGGTAAGGAAACAATAGCTAATTTTTTGTGAGAATGATTTACAAGATGAGTAGAACATCTTTACCAAAAATCATATCATTCTAAAATTTTTACTCTCATAAAAAATTAATGAGAAGTTAATTAAAAATTAACGGTGAACGATGAGAAAAAAAGTCAATTTTTAATGGGACTATCAGTTTTAGAATGATTTGATTTTTGGTGAGGATGATCTACAAGGTGAAGAGAACATTATCAAAAAATATCAGCCCTTAGATCAATAGCATATGGGCTCCACATGCCACTGTACAGAAAATGTACAAATAACACTGTACTCGACTCATATAGATATATATAATGGGTCCTGTTAACGTGTGCCCTAAGGGCACACGATAAGGTTGTTTTTGGAGGAGCTTTTTTGCAAGTTAGAGGTCTTCAAATCAGCCGAATTTTTGTAGACATAATATTATCATTATTTATAAGATGTATACAAAAAATCAGCTCAATCAGAAATATTTAACCTTCCAAATAAATCACTTTAAATGTCAGCCGTTCATTCACACTATTAAAGTCTAAATTAAGTATTTGTGGTGCTAGAGGGTGCTAGAGGTCTCCGAATGAGCTGATTTTTTTAGATATGATCCAAATAGTATAAATAACATACATATCAAAAAATCAGCCCATTTGAACTTAAGAAACTAAACAAAACACAAAACCTAAAAACTTATCATGTGCCCTTAGGGCACATGTTAACAAAATCCATATATAATTAGTGCATGTTGCTATGATGCATTGGGTTCTGTAGTTAAGCGATCGTGACGGCGTCAAATCGAGCTGTCATTTTCCAGCTGGTAATCAGTCTTCGATGCTCATTTTTCTTTGAAAAATGAACAGAGTTGACGGCCATCTCCTCCAACGGATTTTACCTGATGTCAATATAGTCGCACCGCAGTGACCGCACCATCCTGTTGGTTGACATCGAGGATGAACGAAATTTTTATGGGGCCCACATAGGTACGATTCAAAGGTTGTGTTCTGTGAAGATGTTATTCTCACCATGTAGATTAGGATTGTCAACGGGACGGTTCTGGATCGAATCCTAAAGGTTCCAGATCTAGTCCCGTTAATATGAAGACGGTACCGAATCCTATCGGATCCGGTTCCAGAACCTTAATTGGTGGTTCCATATCTAGCACCGCTAGGATCTGCGGGCACCCGCGGGTACCGATACCTGTTTTTAAATTTTTTTTTTTTTGCCTTTTTTTTTATATAAAAATTTTTGTATTCTATTCAATCATAAAATTAGGTTTATCACAAAATTTGTTGTATAATAGTCATTGGTTTCTTTTATTTTCTTTTTTAATTTAATAAAATTAAAAATTTATTATATAATAGTAGATTAAACTATAAAATTATAATATTTATACAGAACCGGGTACCCATTGGGTGGATTCGAAATGGATCTGAAAAACTTCGGATCCAAAACGGGTAGATCCGAAATTAATCGAATCGACAAAATTAGGTCCCGGAACCGCAATAAACGGTTCCGGTATCGGCTCGGTTCCGAGTATTTTGGTATCCATTGACACCCCTAATGTAGATTATCCTCAAGAAAAATTATCTCATTATAGAACTTCTAACCTCATCAAAAGTTGATGAAAATTCAACAGTTTGGAACCAACGATAAGGACATCCAAATAATTTTTTATGGGGTTCGAAGTTTTAGAATGGACTGATTTTTCTTTAAGATGGTATACATAGTAAGAATAATATCTCCACAAAACCTCACCCCTTGGCTCGTGCCTATTTGAACCCCACAACAATTTCGATCAATCTTAGTATCAACCCATTTTCAAGACCTGTAGCATTGTCTATTTCAAAAATGTAATGTTGTTACTTGTTAGTTGTTACCTCTCTAAAAATAAATAAAATGTAAACTTGCTTTTTTTTTTTTTCTTGTCAATACGTACTAGTGAAAATTAGACTACCTCCTTAAAAACGATTGCTCTATTATTGTTGATAATATAGATTTGTGTTTAATTTTTATTTACATTGAATAAATAAGATAATGTTAAAGGACATGCATAATTCAAGAGCGTACAGATATACGTTGTATGATTGATCCTCTTGTAATTGAGCAATAATCCCATCATCAAAATAAATAAAAAAAAAAACACAAACACGATCAATCACCTCCCCATTAGTTTCAAATCAGCCTGACCAGCTGCTTGATTTGTGGTTTGACAAATGTAGAGCCTAATCTTAATTCATGATAGACGCTCAATAAATTACTTTAATGATAATCTAGGAAAGTCAAGTGGATTTCACCTAACCATTTTTACATCCAGTCATAAAATCGGGTCAACAGTCAATCCAAAAATTATTTTCCTTTAACAAAAAATCTTTAGTTTTGATTCGGATCATTCAATGATTCAAAATTTGTTGAACGATGATAATTATCACATACTAAATCAAAGGAACGCGCCAAAGAATCAATAATCATCGAATGATAGCTAATGGTGAAAGTATTTTTTCAAAAACAACTGGTACTAAATCTTCATCATTTCTAATTATCATTTTATTTCTACATTTTGCCTAATCCTAATATGTGTGAAAATCATCTTCTTTGATACAAATCTAATGTAAAGAACACGTAAAAGTATGGGGTGCGATAATTTGACATTGACTTTACAATCTTTACTTGACCTTATGAGTCTGTCATGACTCTCAAAAGAAATATGTTTTCACCAAATACTGATGGAGTTACCACAGCCGTTGGATTTATTTATTCAGATTAAACTGTACAGCCTGGAAAATGTTTTGACATGTTTTGAGATCTTGAATATTAATATTAAGTTCATCCCCCTCTCCTTCTGCTATATTCTCTTTTATTACTACTACTATTACCGTACGCCAGGAGGAAATCCATCCATCCATATTTTAAAGGCTGCTGAGAGATTCCCAATTAGGTCGGCGGCCGGCCAAATTCTCTTAATATTCTATGTTTCCTCGGATGCTGATTTCGTACTCCCAGGTGTTGGGTTTAGTGCCACGTGGTGGTTACTCATTCCTCTTGGAAGGCTCACCAAAATTATAACGCTGTGGTATAGGTCATTTCTAGCCAGTGATCATTTAGGGTGTTTTTTTGTTTATTTTTATTTTTATTTTTTTAATATGAGTTCGTTGTGGAATTTAGCGTAAGACATGAATTAACAAATTAATTAGCACGTGCGTAACACATAATTAAGCTAACTGATTATTTGATTAAATAACACGTACGTGTGTATCTGTTATTTATTTATTTATTTATTTTATTTTTGAAAGAAAGAAACTATTGGAGAAGATACATATTTTTAAAGTGTAATAGATAATTGAAACTAAGCGTGTAAGAAGCACAATGAAACCGCCAACAGATCAAGATCAAAGCCATCATCAATGAAACTGCCACCTAATAAAGGCTATGGAAACTGCCACCAACTAACTATAAAATAGTACTTACATAGAATTACATAGAAGAAACTTAATGGTAAACCATACATCGAAGAAGTGTAGATCTCTAATATCTATCAAGACATAAGAGGGATGCACAGCTGTCTGGTTCAGCCCAAATTCTAACTCTAATTACCCTCAATCTTTTGTTTTCTTATTGTGTTACCATACAAATTTTTTTTTATTTGTAAAAACATACAAATTTAAGCAAGTTAAAAATCAGTTTGGTTTGGTGGGTCTCGTGAGTTAACGTCCTCTTGAGGTTTGTAGTAGGCCCATCAAAAGTGACGGGAACAAGCTAGGTACTAAAAAAAGGATTTTGTTAACTTTTTAGTTTTAGGTTTTGTTTAGTTTCTTAAGGTTGTCCAAATGGGCTAATTTTTTTATATGTATATTATTTATACTATTTGGATTATATCTAAAAAAATAAGCTCAATCCGAGTCCTCTAGCACCCTCTAGCACCACAAACACTTAATTTAGATTTTAATAGTATGAATGAACGACTGACAATTAAAGTGATTTGTTTAGAGGGTTAGATATCTCTGATTGAGCTGATTTTTTGTGGACGTCTTATAAATAATGATAATATTATGCTTACCAAAATTCAGCTGATTTGAAGACCTATAACTTACAAAAAAACCACTTCAAAAACATCGTTATCGTGTGCCCTAAGGGCACACGTTAACAAGACCCCTAAAAAAAAATGAGTTGACTTTGGGGAAGAGTTTTTTTGAAGTCAATATATCATTTGAAGGTGGATGTGAGGGAAGTGGCTGACTTTTGTTTAGTAAGAAGATCAAGATACCGATCACCGCCAAAAAGAAAAATCATGATCAAAGTCAATCTCTGACTTATAATATTCATCAAATCTTGAAAAGATTTTGGTTTTCAAGTATAAATTCTATTTTTAAACCAATCAGAGAGGACAGCTTGTCCACGCGTTTCTTTTCTTCAACAATAAAGCTTTTTGGACGGATGCTTATATAAAACCCATGCTAGACGTTTATGTAGTATAGTGAGACCCACCACTTTTTCTTTCCCAAAAGTGTTTTGAAGGAGTTTCTAATTTATGTGTCAGTAGGATCCACCATACCACATAAATGTGTGGCATCCGTTTTGTAAAACGGTAGGTTCAAATAGTTTCTTTAAAGACAAAATTTAAAGAAGTCTCTTCAGTGCAGAGGAGACAACAAAAATAAAATACAGTAATGTCTTTTATGGGGTCAACCCGGTTCGGGTGAAGTTGGTTATTCGGATCATTGAAGTATTCGGGTCCGAAATCCATTAAACAACGAATGATGATGAAGATGAACATCATGTTAAAAAAGAAGGAGCTAAACTTGGCCGTTTGAAAATTCAGTCAGAGTGATAGTTTCAAAAAAAAATTTCCCTAAACTTATGGGCTTGAGCTCACTTTTGGGCCTTTTAAATAAAAGCCCACGTTTTAAATTATGTGTAGACAATCCCTTGATTGATGGGCTCACAATATCTTTGTGAACCATGAAAAGAATGAAGAAGAACCTAATGGTTGGGATGATTCCTTTTCGGTGGGTCCCAATTTCTTCCATGGTGCATTGTCTGTCGTACCATCACGGTCTCAGTTGAGCATGTATCATGTATGAGACTGGTTTCCTCACAATCACTTTGGGATGAAGAGTTGAGGGCTTATGAAAGGAAGGGAAATTTTAAAAGTGCACCCCAAATAAACCCATAAGCGCAAGCCCAGCCCAGTCAGAATGACAGTAAGACCAGCCTAAATAAACCAGCCCATTCATATATAGGCCCGTACTAAGATGACCCAAGGGCTTATATTTTTGTAACGATGATCTCTTCACGTGTAAGATCATCCTTGAAAAGAAAAGAAAAAACGTTCTAAAACTTCTAACCCCCATAAAAATTGGTTTGAATTTTAAGAATCGGGATAGTGGCCAAAACATCCAATATATAGTTTTTTTTGTCCTTTTTAAACTTTTCTAAATCTATTTAGTCTATTCCTTCTTTTTTAATGTTCCTATTTTACCCTTATTATATTTCTCAATTACCATTTTGTCTTTTTCTAACTTGTACAGCTGTACAAGAGAGAAAGTTAATTATCTTTTTTATTTTTAAACTTCAAAATGTTATATCTCTTAAATTAAAATTTAGATTTTGACAAAATTCATATATATTTGGAAAGCATTTTTCGATATCTTCAAAACTAGACAAGTCAAGAATGGTTTTTGAAAAAAAATAAATTCATGAAATTTATGCAAAAATATTTTTGCGTGGTTCATGCAAAAACGTTTTTGCATATGCTAAATCATTATGTGAAATATTTTTGCATAGACCTATGCTAAATCATATGTGAAACATTATTTTGCATAGTCCCTGTAAAAATATTTTTGCATAATTCATACAAAAATATTTTTGCATAATCCATATCAAAATATTTTTGCATAGATCCATGCAAAAATATTTTTGCATAGATCTATGTTGAATTTTTTCTTCTTCTCTCTTCTATCTCTTTCTCTTCTTTTTCCTCTTCTTTCTCTTTCCTTTCTTTTCTCTCTCTCTCTCACGTCCCTCTCTTCTCTCTCTATCCTCTCTTTTCCTTTTTTTCTCTATTTTTCCTTTCTCTATTTTTTTCTAATCAGATCTTTCTCTATTTCTCTCTTATTCTCTTCTCTCTATCTCTTATATTTACCCTCTTCTCTATGTCGATCTCTCTCTTGGTGGTGAAGGTGGAGACGGAGCGGTGATGAGGTGGTTATGACGATGATGGTGGTTGAGGCAGTGGAAGTCTTTACAGTAGCGATGGCAGTTGTTGCAGTGGATACTTGTGTATGTCTGTGTGTGTGGGGGAGAGAGAGAGAGAGAGATAGAGAGAGAGAGAGTCCATACATCTTGTTGCAAAGCCATTTTTCTTTCTTTGCTTGATCGACGTCGACATGTGGTTGGTTTTCGGTATCCATTACTCTTATCCCATGATCCTTCTCCATCTTCTCCTCTTTTCCACGAAAAAAAATCAGAAAAGAAGAATTAGGATCCCCAGTATGAAAATCATTGCTTTAAAATTAATGTTTTTCCAAATTGAAATCAAAAACTCATTTCAGATTGTAGAGACTAGGGTGCATGAACTTGAGAAAGAACAGGTGGAAGGGCAGATCTAAAAAATAAATTAGTTAAAGGGCAGATCTGTCCAAGTTTTATTTTTGGACTAAATAAACTCATATAAAATCTTGTGGACTAAACAAATTGAAAAAAAGTCATTTTGGGCCTTTTGGCCGTTCCCGCTTAAGAATCTCGAGTCTTCCATTTTACTTTTAACTTTCAATCAAGTTTTGATGGTATAAGATATTTTTGGAGGTCATGATGATCTTCATGTTGAAAAAATCATTCTCATAAAAAATTAGCTCTCGGATTACCGACATGTGGGTCTAACAAGCTGTGGGGTATAACATAAGTTGTCGAAAACTAAGTATTATCCCTCATCATTTACCTGCCATTAGTATTTAGTGTACTACATTTTCTCAACTTTTCAACTTTCAAACAACTCAAAATAATTTTTCGAAATAACCCTTAGATCAATCATGATCAACAGTTGAGATTAAATGACCGTTGATGCAACTATGCAAGTCCCTTTATAAGTTTCGAAACAAGCAAAATAACTTTTTAGCTATAACTTGGTAAATAATAGAAGAAAAATTTTCAACTAATCACAGTCTTTAATTTCATCATGAAAGTAAATAAGAAAAGATTAAGAGAGATTAAAACAATGGCTTTTTAGTTTTTACAGATATAGTCAGTCGAGTCGAGGTCTGAGGATTACATTTGTAGACTCAGATGAACCAATTCACTATATCTGAATTGCCAAGTACAGATGATTTGATCAATAACACATGCATGATTTCTTCTAAGAATATAAATTAGGTATACATTTAGATCAATTGTATAAGAGATCTAACCATCAGGAAGATGGCCAAGTGGTAAGACACTCACCTCACAACATGGAGGTTGAGGGTTCAATTCTTCTTGGTGGCCACTCCCACAATAAGATTTTAACCAGGTTGTAGGTAGATAGGGAGGTCTAGCCTACACCCTAGGGATTAGTCGGGTGCTCTAAGAGGCCTGGACACCCTAGACCTCAAAAAAAAAAAAAAAAAAAAAAAAAAAAAAAAAAATTGTATAAGAGATCTTGGCTCTAGCTACCTACCTAGGTCATATATTTAATTTGATGTCTTCCTTCCTTGGATAGATTAGGTCAGTCAGATGTTTTTATGGTTGCCTTAATATTCCTAATTTCTCAATCTAACGTACCTCTTGAGCAGATCACATTGCATCACATATTCACATGGGGGAATGGATATACTTTAATGAATACCTTGCCGACCCCTCTCATTTCATTTGAGCATCTAGCTAGCTAGCTATGATGGTACATATATAGTAGTTTCAATATCTTGAAACTGTTATGCTAATTCCCTCGTACGCAACGTCGACGTGTACATATATGCACTCGAGGAATAAGTAGCCATTGGATGTATAATGTAAGAATGTCTTAAGAAAAAAATATTTTTGTCAGAATTTAAATCCACCGCTAATTATAATGTGTGACTTGTGAGATCACTACAAGAAAAATCACTTTTAGCGGGGGTCGATGGCCGCCGGTAAAACTCAAAATGTGGTCGGTAAAGGGTTTTACCGGCGACCAATAGTGGCCATCAGATTGGTCGCTGAAGGCCTCGTCGCTAAAAGTTTTCCGACGAAGATGTGGCTGCCGGTAAATCTTAAGACTTTTACCGACGAGAATATAACCGCCGCTAAAAGTTTAAAATGTTGGCCGCAAAAATTTAACAACGACCAAAATAGTGGTCACCTAATTATTTTACCGACACTATGACCGCCACTAAAAGTATATTTACCTACGATTTATGTGGCCGCCACTAAAACCTCATTACTGAAGACCACATAGCTGCCGCTAATTGTTCCTTTTAGCGACCAATTTCTCAAGCCGCCGCTAATAACCCCTATAGTGGCGGTTTTGTGACCGCCGGTAATGTCTAATTTCTATAAAAAAAAAATATTTTTGAAATTTTATCCAATAAATCAAATCCTACAATATTAAAATTCAAAACTCTTCATTTAAATTCAATATCCATCTAATATACATCATGATAATATTTCCATACAAAAAACTACTCTAGATCCACCATCCTACAATAATCAATACCCTACTTCCATCTTTGAAGTTTAGTATGTACAAATTGTACAAGATCACAAGGAAAGCATGCTCTGGCGCTTCGCCGATGTCACCTAATCCATCCATAAGAAGAGCGCCATACAAAGCCTGCATTCAAGGACAAGCTTATATATATGGTATAACAATCATCTGATGTTTAAACATTTTTCAAACTTCAAAAACAGGTATTTTGTTTCTTCATGGATCACACATCAAATTCCCTGTGGGATTTAATGTTCTAGCTCAGCTCTTTCGCCTAAGCAACTTAAAAAATGCCTAAAAACCTATTGATTTAAAATTGAATGCTAAGAATGAGCAATTTTACGAAAGCTAGGATGGTGATTGAACTCAAAAGATACCTGAAGGGATAGGTCATTTGCTCCAAACTTGGCTGATGACGTTGAAAGAAACCCAGTTGTACTCAGAGACCTGTTGAATCTCTGCAATGTTGTAAACTTAGCAATTAGAATCTAACCCATTGATAAAAATCTAATATAACATAGTTGACAGAAGTCATACTATATACATAAATTAAGCTCCAATCAATCAACATCTTTTTCTAATCAGCATATGGTCATATATATTGCGAAAATATGTTAGAATTGCTTACCAGGATGAGAAAACCACCCAAGACATGATGCAGCTTGCGAATTTTAGAAATCAGTTCCTCAGAATCACTTATGCAACCTGCAAAAAACTGAAAACAAGGCTATGATGCTTTTATGTCCCTTATTTATCATGCCAAATACAAACAAATATTTGTTACAAACAATATTTTCTTCAACATATGTTTGAATATCACTAGTTGGTCGAGAAATTACAAGCATGAAGGATAAGAAAGGAGATATGGTTAATATACAAAACTATTGCAGCTACAGTATAGATCAAAATTGAGTACAACAACATAAATGAAACATTATTTGGAGAAGACACCAGCTCCACTCATTTTACAGCTAGTGGGGGAGTAATAACAGAAAACAATAAATAAGGAATACCAATAATAATGGGTACTCCATTTCTCATTAAGATGATGCATTAAGTAAACAAACAATCCCCAAGAAGCCGTGCGACGGTGAGCCCCTGTAATGCTTGTGCGGTAACATTTTTTTTTCTTTCTAAATTAACAAATAGAGCAATTTTCTGCTCTTCAATGCTCATAAGAATAAATCCTCATATGAAGGAAAAAATAGGGAAAAACTGATAATAAGAACCATTCAACTTTTTTGCCCAAATCCGGCATTTAGAATGCATACCGATAAATGGCATCAGCTACACCATCTTCATTATTGCTGGCACCGATCACATCTGCAATGGCCTTTGTCTTCTCTGCTCCATTACTAAGAGTGACACATAGAGAAGCCAGCGCAAGCATCTCAATGTCATTTTCCCCATCTCCAATAGCCATTACCTAATAGCAATCAAGAAAAGAATGGATAAAGAAGTTAATTTGATGTTGATAAAAAAATAAAAGGAGTTAATTTGTCATCTTAACAACAAAAGTATACAAAATGTATTTTAACTTGTTTCTAAAAAATTTAAGGTTTATTTTGAAGTTTTGATCATTATATATCTACATGTTAGTTCCAAGCTCGGAGTACCATATGCCAGATAGCCGAAAAGAAAACCCCCATTATTTATTCTTTCATTCAAAAGCACAGTGGATTGCATTCTAATGCTAGAATAGGAATATAAAAAGGTCTCCATGAATACAATAAAAGCATTACTTGTCCATACCTCTTTTGCAGTGAGACCAAAATGATCCAGCAGCATTCTTACTCCACTTCCTTTCGAGTTCCGAGGGAACAATTTCAAGCATATCTGGCATAGCTTGAACAACACTAGCATGCCCTTTTGTGGCTTCCAACCAATAGGGACGCAATGTAGTAGATATCGACTCAGGAGTGTCAAAGAATAGGAGCTTCTGCAAACCAACAAGACTCGAGAATAAAATAACCAGACATTTTTTGAAAAATAATTTAAAGATAACATCACACGATCCTGATATCTGAGCATACTTGGAGACTATAGAACTATGTTTTAAGCATAAACACGGCATAATCCTTAAACTTCAACAAATTCATGTAGAGCATTAGAATATAATATACCAACGTTTGGATTTCCAAAATCAGCTCTATCAAACCCAAACATATCGATCAAGTTGTATAAAATAAATGAAGTTGTAGGTGATAAATTTAAATCAAATGGATATAAAAAAACATGTTTATTTCTAATAATAACCAAAAATGAAAAAAACGGAACTGAATAAATAAATAAATTTGCACAAAAAAATTATTAACACAAAAACTAAGAACAAAATTGAGCTACAAATGCAAACCAGCCAGATTATGAATCAAGAAGTACAACTAGCTAGCAAGGCATCTTAAATCAACCAATTAACTATGCATCCATTATGAATAATTGTGAACAAGGCATTTGTGTAACGTCGACTCCCATCCATAAACAAGTATAAAAGTCCTTATTTTTTAATAACCAAAAAAAAACAAACGAAACTGGTTATGGTCGTTTGTACCATCTTTCTCCCATCCATCCCTCCTCCTCCCACTATTTGGTCTCCACCCCTAATCCAATGGAAGGTTGGATTCTTGGATTGGATTCGTGTACTCCCACTA
>MVGT01001418.1:693756-728212 GCA_002174775.1 Macleaya cordata
TTTTTTTTTAATCTTACTAAAATCAATTTTTTTTTTCATTATTTTTTTTAAAAAAATGTTACCTTTTTTGGGCGCTATCTCAAAGACCGCCTGATGTTGGGCGCTATCTCAAAGACCGCCCCACATGTATATTTTTTTTCTTTTTTATTCTTTTCACAAATTTTAGACAATTTTGGACAAAGATGCAGTGCGAATAGGGTTGTGTATTTCTACAGTTTTTAATTTTTACACAATCAAAATAGACAACACGACTGTGGATGGTCTTAGTCCTAGTATTAGTAGTATACCTAAAAAAATATTAGTAGAATACCTAAAAATAGAAAAATTTTAGAATTTTAAATGGGGTTATTTTCGTCTAAGAAAAAATCTCTCTCACCACTAATGATTTTGTTTTAAACTTTTATTTCAGTTATTACACGCGCAACTTCCCCCTCTCTCTCTCCTCCTTATATAACCACCAAACGGAGGCGCGTAAGGTACTTCACTACTCCCTCGTTTTCTCTCGGAGAACTCAGTTTTTCCGTCGGAAATTCAAACATTTCCCAAATGTATCCTACAAACATCTCCAATTTTCCTTCTCTCACTCCATTCCGACTCGCCCGGAAACAATCTCCGGCCAAAAATCTCGATCTCATTTCAAGATCTTTCGATGAAAATTTACTTACCCGTCTCAAACCCCTGATTTTCACCGCAAAAAAACCTAAAATCACCTTATCGTTTCTCTCTCTAGCTGTAGATATTCTCTCCTCCACTCACAGAGAAGCTGAAACCCTATTTTCGGAACTCAAATCCTCGTTTAATTTAGAGGATCCACTCAACTTGTATTTGGATGACAGTATTAAACTATTAGATATCTGTAATTCAATCTCCTCTGAGATTGAACACTTTCAGAAAAATCGACTTTTGATTAATTTTGTTCTCAATCTTTTAGATTTTTCCGATCAAGATCGTCAGATTCCAGGACCGGAAAAGCTCCGTCGAGCTAAGAATTCGCTTTCCGATTGGATGAATTACACGGCCGGATTCAAGAAACCAAATCTCCAGAACGCAGAGATTTTGATCGGTAATCTCGCGGTTCGTCTCGAGGATCCTCCACGTGGCATGATCTCCAACGTCAAAAAGCTCATTCACCGTATAATTTACGCCGTTGCAGCGGTTACCGTTTTAATCACCAGAGTTGTGGTTTCTGCTTTAACCGGGTCGCCAATGGATACTCGGGTTCGGGTTCCAAGTGAGTTCATATGGGCGGAAACATTCAACGGACTGGAATCGACCCTTTTTAATCATACCCGAAATCTGTGTACGGACGAGAATAGGCGGTTTATTGACGATTTGGATGACGTGGACAGTCGCGTAAGGAGTGTTTACGACGTCATCGATAACTTGGCGGGAATGGATCATTTTGTTGTTGGCAGTAGTGGGGTCCACGAAGGAGGGAAGGAGAGGTTGTTGAAAGCCGTTAAGGAGCTGAAGATGGAGATGACGGCGTTTTCTGACGGTTTGGACCGTTTGTTTAACGGCGTTAATGTGCTGTTTGATTCTGTTTTGTGTGCGAGAGAGAGTTTATTGGAGAAATTCAGAGTGGGAATGAAGGCATAATAAATTAGGTCAAAAAAAAGAAAAGAATAAAGGGTGTAAGAAAGAACTTGCACAAGATTTATATTGATAAAACGGTGATAAGTGATAACAAAAATTGATAATATAGTTTGGAAAAGATGAAAAAATTTAATTTGGAGAAATAAAAAGGACTAACTTTTGATTATTTGTATTTTTGAGTTCATTGTCTATTAGAATATCTCGTTTTTTTTTTTTTTTAATAATTGGTATGTCTGAGCTTTTTCGAAGTCTGTTTCTTTTTGTATCTTATACTATTCAAAAGGATCATGATTGAGAATTGTTTAGTGGTCTTACTCCGAAGAAGAAGCGAAACATAATCAATTTAAATTTAGGACAAAATTTTTTAGTGAAACACTGAATTTGAAATAGACTAATTCCTAAGAAATGTAGTCCTTCATTCCTCGTTACTAAGTAAATTCTTATTGTTAGAGTGGCTTTTCAAAGAACCAAGAAATTTTTAATCACTTAAAACCAGTAACCATAAATTCATAATTGATAATAATCTTGATGAATATTGTAAATAAAAAAAATGAGGGATATACTTTTGCATAGGGTATAAAGTTATACGATTAGACTATTTTAGTCTCTTTGTCACTGAAAAGACAGGAACACTAATGGAATATCTTACTTGTACTTTCACATAGACAAGCTTATTATGTGACGCAATGCTAATTTGCATAGCCAAGCGTACAAACATTGCTTTGCATATATAGTCAACATAAACAATGCATATTTGGCATTGCATAGGTAAGGCATGTATAGTCATTATCTATGAAAACACGGACACTTCTTTAAGAGAGTTGTGTTCTTATCGTGTTCTGTTTTTAATTGAAAAATTAAGAAAATAAAATCTATTATTAGTCTGTTTGGACAAGGGATTTGGGGGAGGAATTTTGTGGGGACCTGGGATTTGGTGGAAAAATCATGTTATATTTTTTCTCAAAATTCCTGATCCCCACAAAATCCCTCCCTAAAATCCTTTGTCCAAATAGACTATATGTGTTTGTGTCCGTGTCCCCTCGTCGTGTCCGTGCTTCATAAGTCATACTAGATTAATTTCAACAAATCAAAACCTGTCCTTATATTTCTCTACCACTTGCCTAGGACAACATAGAGTTTATTTTAGTAAGGGCGATTCTTCATCACATAGATCGTCCTCACGCAATACTTACACTGGTTAAAAACTTTTACCTTTCAAAAGATGACTGAAATTCTAAGGTTTTCTGAACCATGCATTCAACCAACTACTAATGAAATTAAAAATACTAAAGCAATGTGATTTTTTGTGAGGATGATCGAGATGATGAGGAGATCATCCTTACTTAAGATCAGTCATAAACTCCGAAGACCATTTACATGTGAGCCCCATAGGCAGGGGTGTAAGGGGAGTGTAAGAATAAGTTGAGTGTAATTTTGAACTTGAAAGTTAGAATTTAGAGCTTAAAACTCGTTATTGCTGCCGATTTATTGCCGATTAGAAGTAAGGTCTTGGGTATTTTATCCAAAGTCCAAATGCGTCCTTGATCATAATCTCTCTCCCTCTCAACAATATTTTATGTACTTTCAGCGCTATAGTTACTGGGTACAGAAGCTGCGAATCAGTTAGGGTTTCGTCTAAAAAATACTCTGTTTTCGATTTTATGCGCAAAAACAGGTTCACTCTCTTGTCTCTATTTTTGTGCGAATTTTGAGAGTGATTTGTTCTCGAAATGAATTCATCTTTTCTCCTTCATTAATTCTCTTAGCTTTTGTTTTTCAGAATGGATGAATAATTCGATGATAACTCTGTAGATTTCCATGTTTTAGTCCATTTTCTGCTTTGTTTAATTGGATTTAGAGTTGCATAAAGTTCTTCTTTCTACATAAAGTGACAATTTTGAAGGTGAATTATTGTATAATTCGGTGACCTGAATCGGAAAAGCCAGACAACTGGGACAAGTGACTAGCCCAGTTGAATCCGTTCACTTGTGGCGCTAAATTCTCGAGTGGAAATATATGGAGAAAGGCCAAAAGCATTTGATGCTGAGCTGAGCAATCTTTGAATAACAGAATTTTCACGTGTCTAACATGGACTTGAACAGTTGTGTTTGAGTGTTTTAAAAATTAGAATCCTTGATTGTTCAATTATGGAAAGAATTGTATTGAAATAAGCCAAAATATATACAACAATCACATAAGCCATATGCTTAAATTGAAGCTGAAAGTGAAAGATATTTGAATAAGTTGAGGTTTGTTTGAGAAGGTATGAAAGTTAACAGATCATTCTTGTCGCCTAAGGTCTAACCAAACTTGGTGAACCCTGCTAAACCAAATTTAAAACCGTTAACCATTGAATAATTTTAGAGGTTAATTCTTCTTGGAATACTTTATGTGATCAAATTTTTGATTGTTGTTAATCCCCATTTTCCAAATTGAACTATTTTTGGAGTACCTATATTGATGTAGATAAGTGGAGCTTTGTATATTATATTAGTTGATTGATCGAGGTTAGATTCTAAATTCTAGTAGTTGTACTTGATCTGCTTCAAGGATGTAAATAAAATTTTAGTGAGCTTGAATGCATCAGTGATCTAATCGTTTAATAATTCGGGGTATTTTGAATTACAGGGACACTTTGATTGCGGGAGATGACGAGCGTTTTATCCAATCATCCTCTTAGTTGTTCATTAGGAGTTCTGGAGAATCCATTAAAAAGCAGATTCTATAAGGTTCCATATCTTGGTTATTCTGCTCTGTTTTTTTCCGGAGGATCATTGTTTGCCCAAGGTCCATACTTTGTTGTTAGTAGCGGCTACTGTGGGAGGACTAGGCATCCTAGGCCAGTATATTCTAGCACACTGGATGACGGTGCAGATCCAGGTGACTCAGAAGACGAGAAACGTAAGGAAGAATCTCGTCAAAGCAAAGCTGGAGGGGTATGTTGATTTCCTCTATAGATGTGTATTTGAAAACTGTCTTTGGAAAAACTGTTGTTTTGGTGTAATGTACTCATATGTAGTTCAAAATGTGTAGCTGTATGTGTTGTGTTCAATGATATGGACCTTTTGATTTTAGGCTACTCATTCGAGAAACATATCAAAAAATTGATCATTGGTGGTTTATCTATTCAGCGTTCAGGTGTTTTCCTTCATGTTCGCGGGTTACCTACATTTTCTATCCATTCTTCTACCTTTCCTATGCCTTCCTAAGAGTTCCTTATCTTTCAACATTCTGGGTTGATGATCATGTGTAACACAGAATAGGAGGCCCCTCTCCCCTCATGAGTACTGTCCGCATATGACATGGCAGACCCATTATGGTCTACCGAAACATGACATCAGATTTGCCTGCACATATGACTCTGTCTATGTGTGAACAGTCACACATATATGCATTTGTCTATTAGGAACTGGAGAAAGGAAATCTATTATTTATATTGATTTTTCTTTCTTTCTTTTTTTTTTTTTTAAAAATTTATTTCTAGGGGAATAATGAATTGTTTCGTGAGGATCTGGAAAGAATGATTGGAACAGATGATTCAGCCTTTAGTGGAATAGACCTTGCAACTTTAATTCGGAACAAGTATGGGAGATCATATGATGTTCAACTAATAAAGAAGGTATCTTTTTTTTTCTTTTTTCTTTTTTTCCTTTATTGTATTTATGGTAATAGTTTAGTAAATAATAATAAATCATCTGGATTATGAAAATGCATTCCTTAAGGAGTTCCTTTAACTTTGTTGCAAACATGCCTTGAGATTTAGTACTGCTTAAATTTGTTTCAAGCCTTCTGATGTTTCAGTTACAATATAGATTTCAGAGTTGATATTGTGGATCCTTTCTATACTACTGCCAAAATTATACCGGTATGTGTCCTCTGTATATAGAAGGCAATTGCTGTTTTAGTATAAGATTCAACTTGTCACCATCTAGTGGTTGTCCAGCCTAATGCCACTTGCACCAATAAGAAACAAATATTTCCATCTGTTTTGTTAGCGTAATTATTGGGACTCCTCACTTTGACAGTGAAAAATGCAATTATAACAAAATTGTTATGCTTCTAAGTCTGAGAGGTTGCTGGTGACCCCTATGAAAGCCATTTCTATCCTTTTCCCCTTTGTCTGAATGTATTACTGCTGTACTTCAAGGATTTTCTTTTTTCTTTCTTTTCTGTTGCTACATATTACTCCACAATGTGAGAGCAATGCAGATCTTAATTCTAGGAATCCTTCATAACAACACAATCTATCCAAGTCTTTTGGCCGGTACGGAAACACGAGTGACTGTCTAAAGAATTTTCTTTAGGATGGCAGGTTACTATCATTTAATGGGTTCTATGTGGAATAGAAGGTTTTTTTTGGTGGCTAACTATTGATTGGTAGGGATGATTCCCTGGTGTCTGCACTAAGACTAGGTATGCTGTCTCTGTATGTCTTGAACTCAAAAAACGATGAGTTTGTCCACTTTGTAGATCTCCAAGTCTTTCTTTCTTGCCCTTGTCTTTCAACCTTATTACACTCGTAACAGTACCTATACTTCTGATTATGTTTTTCTCCACCTCATATGTTTATTTTCTAGGAGTTTATGGGAAGAAATCTGCTGGCACTGAATGTCATGTGGAAGTACAGGGAGCAGGTAAGATATTCTTGTAGGCATATAAATGCTTGGTTCTTAATGAAATTGCTTCAGTATTTCATAGTCACCATAAAAACTAACTGCAATATTTTGAGACTTTGTCTGTCTACCATTTTAAGATTTTCAGGTAAGTAGTAAGAATTTTATGTGTTGCAAATATGTACTCATTAAGCACTTTTTGTGATGTGAGTTTCTTTCAAATCTCTTAATTTTATTTATCTGATGGCTACAACCATGAGCATGAATTAGTTAGTATTTACATATTTAAGAGGTATCAATGACAACATAACACTACCATAACAGTCCTATGATGTTTTGGTATGAATCTTGTCTTCTATTTGAAGGTTGTAGTTTTACTAATTGACATCATTCTCTCAGAGATCTTTTCCTTTGACTGAAGAAGAATATATATTGAGACTCGATGATGTGGCAAACACATTGAAATGTTGGGGAGCTGTTTCACATATTCGAAATAGCCTAGCCAAGCTAAAGGAGCGGCCTCGAATAGGAAAGGTAAATATTGTGCCCCATTTTCTTCAAACCTATATTATGATCACTAGTCCTTGGTTCTTATTTTTGAGTCCTTCAATGGCACACAATCGTTTTTGTTTAGTTTGTAGGAAAAGGGAAGTCCAAGGTTTCAGTCTTATAGGTAATGAATGATGTTGGTTGGTCTATTAGTGGTACGTCTATACGTAGAACTTACACTGTCTCACAAAAAAAGAACAAGAAGAAAAAGAAAAAAAGGAAAAGAAAAGAAAAAAACAGAGAAAAAGAAAGAAAAGAAACAACATATAACTTACATGCTAAAAGCTAGATAACTGGAGCCAATTTTTCCATGCGTAAATCTTACTGTGACAAATTTACAGGCAATTAAGAGTATATAAACAACTCCTCCATGATCTCTCTTGATACGTAACACACAAGATTTGAATCGAGTCCCTTTCGCCCACATGCTAATGTCTGACATCAGCAACCCTCTACATCGTGCTGCATTATTTTAGAATTTAATATAGTCCTTTCTGGGATTAGTACCTCATACTGATGAGGTCCAGCTGAGTATCCCCTGAAAAAGGGTGGGGTCCAAAAAAAATGAAATGTTAATCGATATTACATATACATAGTGTATCGTCTAATAAAATTGTCTTTTGTATATTGGTTATTGTCACAGGCAGTAAGTATTTTCATTGACATGGATGAAACTGGAGGCCGTGCTAAAGAATGGATCTACAAGTAAAAAAAGAAAAAGGTCTGTTCAGCCAGAATTTCCAGAGATGTTCTAATTCATTCTTGTATATCACCACGCAAAAATCCTATTATCCACCAACAGAAGTATACTTGCAATTGAGGTTTTCAGGGTCTGCTCAATCCTTCTTATAGCGACATGCTAATTAGTGGCGAAGGTGTTATTGTTTTATTGGAGCTCCTAATTAATGCCAGCAAGGAAGGATCGATGTTACGGTTTGGTTCCGTTATCCATGGATCTTTGTCAGAAATTGTATATCTGATTTGTTGTAAAGTTCTTTTTAATCAACAACGTTTCTCTATGATGTCTTCAATTCTTCTATTACTACTACTGTTGTTTTTTCCCTATTAGTTAATAAGAATTTTTACAGAAGACACAAATAGTGGCTCCATTTGGTATCTGGGGAATTTTGCGAAAATTCGCAGCCCAAAATTCTATTGTATTTGCCTTGATTGTAATGATTGCACTTATCTACCCAATTAAGGCAAATACAATAGTATTTTAGGCTGTGAATTTTCACAACAATTCCCTAGATACCAAGCACATGAGAAACATGAGTCATTGGAAACATGAATCCCTAGAAACATGATTCTTTTGGTTTGTTTGCAACCATAAAAGAATCCATGGATTCATAAATCCTTGGAAGCTTGAATCCCTTGGTTTGTTTAGCTGCCATTTAAAATCTAAGGAAAATATCTATTTTCTTGTTTTAGTTTTGTGGGGTGTAATCTGCATTGAGTTGGGTGAATACATAGTGAATTCTTAGTTTAGAATTCCAGCAAATTCTAAGGGGGGAGGTGGGACTTCAAACAGAGATTTGTTGGAAAATATGTTTCTCTGAGAAACAAGTTTCCAGGGATTCTTGGCAGCCAAATGAACTAGGAAAATATGAATCCTTGGTCCCAACTGAATCCCTACCTTAGAATCCCTCTTCCAATCAAACCAAAAGCTTATTGCATGCTAATTAGAGTTGCCTGGAACACTTATCAGAGCAAGAACTTTCACAATGTTCAACACTTTCATTTGCACCTGCAAGTCAATTAGAACAACAAATGTTAGCTAGGCACAACTCATCTGGCAGTAGTAATGGAGATCTTTCAGAATTTGAAAGGGCAGTAAGTATGCTTTACAATCATCCTCAACACAGCATCACAATCTTCACATTATTAGGACCCTCCGATATGAAGATGATACAAATGTTCGGTGAAAATATTATCCTCCCTATAGATCATTCTCACAAAAAATTATAGTTTGTTTGGATGGGAGATTTTAGAGGAGGGATTCAATGGGGACAAGGGATTTACTAGAATTCTAGTTTCTCTGGTTTGTTTGGCTGCCATGAATCCTTGGAAACATGTTTCCCTAGGAAACATGAATTTTAGCAAATCCCCCACTTTGAGTCCTACGGTCCTACCTCTCCCTAAAGTTTGCTGGAATTCCTTCCAAGGCATTCACTCTAAATCCACCCCAAGCCATAGAATAAAATCCACCCCACAAAATTTAATCATCTCGATTATTTCTCTCACACTCTGACTTCTCTATTCTCTCCCACAGTCGAGCTCCATTTATGGCGCAATATTGAAATGTTCTCTATATCTCTCTTCTTCGTTTGCTCCATTTTAAACCTTTTCTTTCACACTTCGAACTCCATCCATGGCGACCTAGTGTTTCAGATCATCACTGCAAACCAAATCTCATTCTCTCAATGTCTTGTTCTAAACTCCATCTCTTGTTCTTATGAGTTGCAGGGAGCTAGAAACTTCAAAGTTCAAAAGTATGAGGGTTTCCGTAAGGGATTTTGCTCTTTGAACACCAAGATCCGGTGTTGAGGACTGTGGGGCCCGCATGGTTACACTTCAAGAGTTCAAATTTTGTGAAGTTATTCATTTTCAATCAGCTTCCGATCAATTTTTATGGGGTTAGAAGTTTTAGAATGGACTGATTTTTTGTAAGGATAAATGTGCATAGTAAAGAGAGCAACTTTTTTTAAGATTTTTTTTTAGAATTTAAATTTTTTACTATTGGCACAAAACAATAACAATAGTGGGTGACTCGGTCTGACTCGGATCAACTCGGTTGACTCGGAGTTTTTTAATTTTCTTTTTCCCTTCTTTTTTTTTTTGCCTCAGACCTGACTCGGTATGACTCGGTCCTGACTCGGACTAGGACTCGGTCACCACCGAGTCGGCCACCGAGTCCGAGTCGGCGAACCATGGTAAGAAAATCGAAAACCCTAATTACTTCTTGAAACTTTTTCTCTAAGAACATTCTCTTAATCAGAACTTCGTTTTGTTGATATCTTCAATAATACAAACCTCCTAACGACGTAAATTTTGTGAGTTAAATTTTTTTTTTTTTTTAATTGGACTGAAATTTAAAGATTTTTTGAATTGGACTGATTTTAATTTGTTGTGAGTTAATAAAAGTGCTGTGACTGTGAAGAGATTACAAAAACCAGGATGGGATTGTAGATAGTTTTAGGGTTTCGTCCTCTCAAGCAGCAAGAGAAAGGGAGAGGGATGGACGTACAGTAGAGTACAGTGTATTACTCTGGTGTCCTGAAGGTGTTCGCTGAAAATTCTCAATAGAGATCGAGGTTGAAATTTCGCGAGGATATATAAATGGTACCATGCTTGCAATTAACATACTTATTGTTCTTCAGTCTTCACCATATGTATGATTTCTTAGTTGTGACATGTGTAAATCTATTATGCTCATTTAATAACAATTATGCGAAAATAATACATGAACAAAGGATCTTGATAATCATGCTAACCACATTAATTTAATTAAGAAGACATACCTTAGATCGCGTATCCAAAATAATCTCGAAGCATCCAAACTAATAGGGTGATCGTTTTACGTCTCTACCCATAACACACCATTGAACTTGAGAGGCAGGTGCTAAACTGATGGAGAGTTTTAGGCACTAGAATTGGGTGAGAGTAAGAACCCTAATCACCCCTAATACTTATATACTACCTATTCCATCATAGGTAGTGATTGGGTGTTTCCCTACACAACTTAATAAGATAGTCCCAATAACTTACGGGCCTAAGGGNTATACTACCTATTCCATCATAGGTAGTGATTGGGTGTTTCCCTACACAACTTAATAAGATAGTCCCAATAACTTACGGGCCTAAGGGATTGGGTTTACACAAAGCCCATAGTTTGCAAACTCAATGGATCATCATACTGGGTTATGTGGGCCACAATTTCTTACATTCTCCCACTTGGCCCATATGACCCATAGTAAAACAAAACAAGTTTTATTTTAAGCAATCATTTCGAAATTATTTTGCAAAACGACTCGATAATGGGCTTAGGACTAAAATGACATACACGCACGCGATTTGAAAACATCTCAATCCTCAACTATCTTATTAATCATCATAATATCATAATTAAGCAAGCCATTAGCATGAGTCATGGCGGTCATACATCTTTAATCCAACGTATTTCCTTCCATGCACTACAAAACTAGAACTCACCTAACATGATCAATAATTAGGGAATTTACATTCATAAAAAGCCAACAACATAAATGCCTTTTAAATTGGTTCAACTATTAAGTCTTGTCAAGACTATTCCTGTTGTCATACATCCCATCTCAAATATGTGTACACATAGGAAAAATAGGAAGTCAGAAACATACAACAATGAGATCTCAAAGATGTCTTATACAACAGTATCATAATATCCATGTAACCATGTGGCCAATATCATGGGATACATCTAATAATATCATCATGTTCCTTTAATGTTTTAATGATGATCCCTTGGTTAATGGATTCGCAATTATAAGCTACAGTTTATATATTCCAAAGACATATATGTTTCTGAATTTCTTTCTTAAGAAAAGTATTTAACCCTTAGAATACTTTACTCCTTGAAAAGATGACTATTGCGACACATTAAACTCTCAGCGACTTGACAACAACGTCGACAAACTCAAATCCTGAGATAAGTTTTGCAACCATAACTATAAGTTGTGGCCTCAAGTTTGCCACAAAGTCAATCCACATTCATTTCAGATGATAAAATAATGGATCGACATATAACTTTCATCATAATCCCTTCTTATTCTTAGGAGTACATAACCAAAGGTACTTCCTACTATCAGGGTAAACATTAGGCTTCCCAAAGCCTCATTATATGGAATTTTCTTCCATGTGCTTATACTCGCTATCATTATTTCATAATAATGGTATTACTAGCTGAATGTACTGAATTTCTCTAAATCTTTTCAGATATTTCTCTTCCGAGACTACTTTAACGATTATTGTGTTTGGTTTCAGAATATTGATTCCAAATAAGTGGGTCGTCTCAATAATATCTTCAGTAATGAGAAATTCTTTGGTTATGTGCAACGAACGAAAAATACTTCTAGCAAGTTAACTACTATCAATACTTAGAACAAAAAAACTTAAACGTACTCCCACTATTCTTCAGATACAAATACCGATATATAAGGTATTTCTTAAAACTGAAGAATCATAGTGATGGTATTATTGAACTGGAAGTACCATCTTTAGGAAGCATGTCTAAATCTACGTATCGATCACTTAGACTTGTAAATTATGTGTTTCTTTTCCTAAATGAGAAGCCCTTAGAATAACTCATGTACCTCTCTCCTTTAACAGTCACATTATTCGCCCTTTATGTCAAATTCAAATTCATGTAGCTAAAATGCATAGTCATTCAGAATAACAGATTTGTTCTTTTTCAAAAACAACATAATGTTATTCTCTATGGCAATTCTACTTTCGATTAATTAGTGATAATCTCATTACGGAGTGATTTTTCATTCAGTTGTTCATAATGTTGTTGAACTAGTCAATAACCATAAGACAAACAACTTCTCTAGAGGAAGGATATAGGGACTTGTATCCTAACTCCTTTAATTACCACTTTTCATGGTTATTCACTCCCACTGATTTCACCATCCTATAATAATTTGACATTATTGATTTTAACACTGTCGTAATATGATTAGAATGATAAAACCTTGTACCCTTTTTGGATTTTACTGAGTAGTCAGTTATCTGACCACTCTTCATTCTAAAATCCAATCATCTTTCATGTGCACCATATCTTCTAGCCTCCG
This sequence comes from Macleaya cordata, assembly GCA_002174775.1. NCBI lineage: Eukaryota > Viridiplantae > Streptophyta > Magnoliopsida > Ranunculales > Papaveraceae > Macleaya > Macleaya cordata. Next base: position 706,343 of record MVGT01001418.1, read on the forward strand.
CTACACATCCCCAGATAAGGAGATGTCTTGAACTCGAATTCTTTCAGGTCATAACTCTAATGAGTTTGATCTTTCATTAAAAGAACTCGATTCAAGGATACATAGCAGTCTTTAGAGCTTTATTGCACGATTATATGGGTAAGCTAAAGGTATTTAACATACTTCTAACCATAACTTTAATGTATGATTACGACATTGTGTCATTTATCATATCACCTTAATCAGATCAAATAATTCTCACTTTCGTACATCTAATTTTCTTACAAACCCAACAATGTTCATATCATAAATGTCCATTATTTGAGTATTACTTTCAGAATCAGATTTGCTCTTAATATGAGAAACATTAATAAAGGTGATAAATTCTTTCTCCATCGAAATACAAAGTGGTCAAAGCATACTGATATCCAAGTGGATATTTTCAAGAAACTACACACTTCATGATATGGCACCTATACTGGCGTACTTGTTTGTTCTTCATTAATACAAAACTCCACATCTTGAGATCAATAAGATTCAAAACTAAAATGTTTCTTATAACTATACTTTAGAGATAAACTCTAAAGATTTGTGCCTTTAGAAATATGAGCTTTCATTTATTGACTACACTATTTTCAAACTACAATGCAGAATTTAAATAACATAATAAAATTCTACATAGATTGGAAAACATAAGTAGTCCTAAAGCTGACCATTCAAATCGCTTAGGGAGCTTCAATGAGGTTTGTTTAGAAACATACAAAGGTTAGGCATTTCTCCTTCCCTATTTCGAAACACACCTCACATCTATGACAATCTTTATAAAATTGTCCCATCTATGAGCCTAGGTAATATAATTAGACTCGTTTACTTTGGATTTGTCTTTCATATTTCTTCATTTCTTTCAAGCTTCTTGAATTGAGATGAATCAAATAATATTTTCGTTGCTTAAGCCTTGCCTCTTCTTAAATTACCATAATTAACATGAGTATGAAATTAATCATAATAAAGAGCTAGGAATTCTCAACGATAAAGGACTTATATAGATTCATCCTAAATACTTTAATTTTACAGCTATATTTATAATTATGGCGATATATACATTATGGAGTAGTTATATGTATAGGAACGAGTACATGTTATCTCCACATTTCGTGGTCCACTACTCCCACTAAATTCGCCATTACTAAGAAATAAGCACAATTAATATTGGGAAGTCTAATATTGTACATACTGTTTGTAATTCATACTCATATGAACATAATGCTAAGTCTGTTTGACCTTTTCTAAAACTTAAGGAAAAGATCTTACATTCAAAGTATTGATATCTATTAGAGTAGTGAGTTTACAATCTTGCCTAACTATAATTTAGAATGATATACATCCTAGTTATTGATGAACAAGAAATATCATCATGATTTTGCCTTCGGGCAAAAATCATGATATACATAGCGTTCACTCAAGCAGTGAAAAGAAAACCCATTTAATCATAATTGATGAACAAGAAATATTATCATGATTTCGCCTTTTGGCAAAATAATGATATATATTGTTAGATGTATAATTGCGAATCCATTAACCAGGGGATCATCATTAAAACATTAAAGGAATATGATGATATTGTTAGATGTATCCCATGATATTGGCCACATGGTTACATGGATATTATGATACTGTTGTATAAGACATCTTTGAGATCTCATTGTTGTATGTTTCTGACTTCCTGTTTTTCCTATGTGTACACATATTTGAGATGGGATGTATGACAACAGGAATAGTCTTGACAAGACTTAATAGTTGAACCAATTTAAAAGGCATTTATGTTGTTGGATTTTTATGAATATAAATTCCCTAATTATTGATCATGTTCAATAAAAACGAGTTAACTCTGTCAAAGCTGAGTCAACCCAGTTAATTAATAATGAGTCAACTCAGTCCCTACCTTATCAACACGGTCAAACTATTCAACATTTTTTTTTAAAAATAAAACAGGTCCCTTAATTAATTAGAACCCCTAAAGCCACCTCATCTCTTCTTCCTAAAATAAAGAAAGAAGAACCAGTAGAAAACCCTAGCCTAAAACACGACCCAAACCCGCCGCCATCCTATGCCGCCTGTACCTACGACGGCCGAAACAACCCAAAACCCTAGCGGTAAACGGAAAACTTCAACGATGAGCGCCAAAAATAAGTCATCTCCACCGCCAATAGAAATTTTGAAACCCGCTTTATCATAAATCATTAAACAAGTCAGAATTTATCATAAAACATCACAAAACAAAACAACCCACCGATCAGATTCAATTGGTTATTGATGGTCTTTAAAAGCCCCTTTTAAATTTTGTTCCAAGTGACAAAATAAATAATTAACATATTATCCAAACCAAAAAGGATACAGTAAACCCTCTTCCTTATTTCATCGATCAAAACAAAATACTAAAATCAAAACCAAAACCAAAACCTTTTCTATGATTACTCGGTAAAACCGAAAGGTCCTGTAAGGTTTTTTTTTTAAAAAATAAAACAGGGTATCCGGGAACTCAACGGCGATGACAGTCAAAATACGTGGTCGATCTTACATCGCAACCAAAATAAAATAGTCACAGTAAAACTTCACAGAAGAGTTGAATACCAAGTCTTAACGAATTCAGTTTAATTATTCAACGCCATAAATTAACAAGAAAGCATGAATATCAGAACGGAAGCTCTGATACCACATGTAAATCTATTATGCTCATGTAATAACAATTATGCGGAAATAATACATGAACAAAGGATCTTGATAATCATGCTAACCACATTAATTTAATTAAGAAGACATACCTTAGATCACGTATCCAAAATCATCTCGAAGCATCCAAACTAATAGGGTGATCGTTTTACGTCTCTACCCATAACACACCATTGAACTTGAGAGGCGGGTGCTAAACTGATGGAGAGTTTTAGGCACTAGAATTGGGTGAGAGTAAGAACCCTAATCACCCCTAATACTTATATAGTACCTATTCCATCATAGGTAGTGATTAAGTGTTTCCCTACACAACTTAATAAGATAGTCCCAACAACTTACGGGCCTAAGGGATTGGGTTTACACAAAGCCCATGGTTTGCAAACTCAATGGATCATCATACTGGGTTATGTGCGCCACAAATTCTTACAACATGCTCCAAGTTTGAAGCAATGTATGTTTGTTATTGAAACAGGAACAAAGAAGAGACATCGGCGCGATAAAAGCAGAAGTTCCATAACATGACAAACCTAAATCAAGAGAGGAGAGAGAGGGAGACAGGAGAGAGGGTTAATTAGAGTCCTCATGTCCCCAAGACAGTTGATCATCAATTGTACACGCTTGGCAATTTAAAGGTAACATGCCATTCATGCAAACATATTAATATTGTAGTATTACATGTATATATAGATTGTTGTTTGGTTGTTAAACTATGCCTATAATATGAAGATATGAGATTGATATCAACTTCTGTGGGCTAGGGTCACATTAGATGTTATCTTTAGCTAGAACAATGAACAAACATCGGCGAAGACAGAGGGTGTTCCACCACATGACTACCAAACTAAGGACAATTAAATTATTCTACATGTACCCTGCTTGTAGCTTGTATATAAGGTGGAGCAAGGGATTCCTTTCTTCATCAATTTCATCAATTCAACAATTGTATTTCTACACCTTTTCTTCTTCTAATTAAGGGTGAAAATGGCTACCTCAAACAAAATACCATGCTCGCTCCATCAGCTTGCCCACCAGATCTAATCCCCTCAATCTTACAGTGGAGGAACAATTGTGCCACTTGAGATCTTCAGAACTAGCCACCTCATCCTCATCATCCATCTCCCACAATTTGGCTGGTCTTAAGGACTTGTAAGAATCTGTTGAGGATTTCCTTTCTACCCAAAATGGGAAATGCTTAGACACAGTCTTGGATGGATCTCTCTACTAGGGATATTTTGTCTCAGATGAAGCAATTTGTGCAAGATCTCCAATCCTCTATCCGTAGACGAAGGGGTGCAGATCTCAATCTAGCAAATGAATTAAATGAAGATCTGACCTCTAGAAAGAAGATCACTAAGGTGATTCGGAAGTGTCTTGGTGGTCTGAAAAAGATGCAAAACAAAAACTCGAACGATGTAGCCATGGTCAGTGTCCTAAAAGCTATGTTATTAATATCGGGATTTATCGTCGATTTATCGGCGATAAAATCGGGACCCCGATGATATTTTTCACATGATATCTCTTAAATATCGGCCGATATTAGCGATAATTTCAGTTTACAAATCGGCGATATTATCGTGCCCCTTAACATAAAACACAAAAATTATTTTCAACTTAACCCCTTCTTTTTTTCTTCGTTCTTCTTCATCTTCTTCTTATTTTTCTTCATCTACTACTTTTTTTCACTTTTCTGTTTCGTTTTTCAGCTCATCTACTGATTTTCAACTACTGATTTTCGACTAGCTAAAATATATTTCTAATGTTATATATATTATATATTTATATTCATTCATTTATATAATCAGCCGATATTTGCAGATAAATCCCGATAAAATTTTTCATATTGCTTATCGCTACTTGCCCGATAAGCGGCTGATAACGATATTTACAACATAGCCTAAAAGAAGTTGAAGCAACCACTCTTGAAGTTTTCGAATCTCTCTTGTCCTTCCTATCTGAATCAAAGTCACAAAAGCAAAGCAGTTGGTCATTAGTCTCTAAATTGATGCCTAACAAACGGGTAGCATGCGAGGGAGAGACCAATGAAGTGGAGAAAGTGGACATGGCATTGAACTTCCTCATTGGTCAAAAGCAAAAGAAAATAGTAGCAGATGTAAAAAATGCTCAGAAACCATTGGAGGCACTAGAGATGAGCATTCAAGGTCTTGAGGAAGGATTAGACTGTGTATGTAGGAGTTTAATCAAGACCAGAGTGTCACTTCTCAACATCATCAACTAATAGTAGTAGTAGTAGATCTTTAGATCTCTCCACCTCCCATAGGCAATATCCACCTTTTATCAAGGAATTGCCTATGAAATTTTGACCGTATACATATTTCTGTAAATGAAGTACAAACATCAATACACCTATATTACTTTGACTCCAAATATTTATCGATCTCATATTTCCATTTATCTTGTTTGGATGTGAAATGCTTCTTTAACATGTTATTTTATTTTTGCCCTGACTTCTTCAATTGCTTAAAATTTATTGTAATTATTGGTCTAATTCCATCATTAAATCATAAATTACCAACTAATATACAAGTTAACCATCCCATTTTTCTACTTTGTGGTATTTTCTTCCTTTTCTTATGAACAAAAGAATTATTGATATAAGTTTAAGTATTAATGAAGTTTCCTTCTGGTTATTATTTTTGCAATAATACTGATTATGCATGATATTAAAACACCATTGACCTTAAGTTAGTCATAATTGTAAACATGGCAATGTTGTACATTCAGGAGACAAGGGAACATATAGGTAAGCATATCAGCGGGTGATGCAATGTATAAATAAGATCACACATGTGGGATATATCATTTCTAAATAGAAACCCTAGGCTGTCAAGATTCCAATTGTTTGTAAACTTGGATCAGATCATTGACATAACCAACAAGACAAATCAAACCTAATGATGGATAATTAAGTTACGAATAACCTTAGTTTTTGCTGCTTGTCTGTTACTGGCTGCCACTCGTGAGTTGTGTCTGTATTCAATTAGTTTCTAGTGCGTAGAAAATAGATGGATAATTAAGTTACGAACGTGCGGTCTACTGATCATCTGTCTTGGGGACAAAATAAGGTAGCAGGTTGCTCATGCACGTACATACACTTGTGTACTAGGGCTATATTGTAAGTCACCTAAAACAAAATTACGGATTAGACATCAGCGAAGATAGAGGAAGTTCCACCACATGACAACCAAACTAAGGAGGATTAAATTATTCTACATGTCCCCTGCTTGTAAGCTTGTAGCTTGTATATAAGGTGCAACAAGGGGGTCTTTTCTTCATCAAAACAGAGTTGTACATTTGTATTTTCTGCACCTTCTTCTAATTAAGGTACTGAAGATGGCTGCCTCAAACAAAATTGCTTACCATGCTCGCTCCATCAGTTTGCCCACCGAATCTCATCCCATCTCTCTTGCAGTTGAGGAGCAATTGTGCCGATTAAGATCTTCAGAATTTGCCTCATCATCATCTATCTGCCACAATTTGGCTGGTCTTAAGGACTTGTACGAATGTGTTGAGGATTTCATTCAGTTGGAATCAACTCAAACAGCGAAATCCGTAGAAGGGATCTTGGATGGATCTCTCTTGTTGTTGGATATTTGTGGTACTGCTAAGGATGTCTTGTCACAAATGAAACAATGTGTGCAAGATCTTCAATCATCCATCCGTAGAAGAACAAATGAATTTGATGCGTACATGACCTCCAGAAAGAAGGTCAGCAAAGTGATCCGCAAGTGCCTCGCAGATCTGAAAAAAATGAACAGCAAACATAATGACCATGTAGGTGAGATCAGTTTGCTAAGAGAAGTTGAAGCTACCACTCTTGCCATTTTCGAATCCCTTTTGTCCTTTGTATCTGGACCAAAACAAAGCAGTTGGTCAATGGTCTCTAAACTGATGCCCACCAAACGGGTAGCACACAAGGGAGAAGAAGAAACTAGTGAAGTAATGAAGGTCGAAATTGCATTGAAAGCACTCATTAGTCACAAGAGCATTCAAGTGAACAATGTGCAGAAGCCACTGGAAGCACTAGAGATGAGCCTTCAAGATCTTGAGGATGGACTAGAGTCTGTCTTTAGGTGCTTGATCAAAAACAGAGTTTCACTTCTCAACATTCTCAACCAATAAGTAGTAGATCTACTTGATCTCTCCACCACCCATCGGCATTATCCGCATTTTTATCAAGGAAATGCCTATGGATTTTTTGGCTGTACATTTTTGTAAATGAAAGAGAAAATATTAATACAACAAATCATATTATTATTATTTGGCTACAAATATTGTTTGATCTTATATTATTATTATTATTTTGTTGATCAATGTTATTTCCAATTGTTTGGGTGCAAAATTTTTCTTTAGAATTTCCATTTCTCCCCTAAAAAATTCAATGATTCATAAGACTTTGTATCTGTTCATGTGATGAGATAGAACTTTAAGCATTTATTAATACAGTATTGACCATGATTACAGAATTATAAGCAAGCTTATGTTGTAGGTTCAGGTGACAGGGGTACTTATTGAGTAATTATGCAGATCAGCAGGTGATACGAAAATCAATATTATCTTTTTTATATAGAACTCGAAGCTGTCAAGATTCCAAATGTTTGTAAACGATGGATCAGTATCATTAACGGACTATGTAAACAATACAAATTGAACCTAATTAGGTTGTTAACTTATTCATGTAAGTTCCCTAGGAAAGTGATTTAGGAAGCCAGGGTGCTACACTTTTGTTTGTGCGCCTGAGCGACCCAGCCGTAGGATTTTCATACTGTTACCCCAGATGAATTAAGAGCATGATGATCCAACGGCTGGTCACTAGGGCGCGTAAAGAAAAATAAACACCCATACTCTTTTTTTTTTTTTTCTTTTGCACTACTATAAACTAGTAAGCAACATTTGCGTCTGTATGTATAATATATATGATTTTATATTTTGTAGGTAGAAAGTTTTCTCAATTTTTTTGAAAATAAGTGTGCCAAATGTGCAAAACGTGGTGAGAAGAGGGAGTAGGAGTATTTAAAAACGGTAGTGCTAGGGCTACCGAAATCCCTACCGAATTTGCTACAGCAGGCACATTTCACGGTGAGATTCATAACACTTTAGGATGGGATGTGAAATACGAGGAGATGCAAATTACTTTGACCGTTGGATGCTTGAGTGGTAGCAAATTCTGTAGGAATTTGCTGTAACTCAAGCATTACCGATTTAAAAATGTGGTGACCGAGCAAAATGTGCACCATAAAAAAGAATATTGATGCCTACTACCTGTCGCGCGTATCAAGAACTGAAAATGTGTTTATTGAAAATTCTCGACGGAGAGGATGGAACATGGTACATCAGATCGACCGATCCTGCGCAAGATTGGCGGTATTGGATTGGAATCGGTTTGAACCTTGCCGTTCAGTCACATCCTAACTCAACTAGTTGTGGGATCAGTTTGACTTGGACACTCTCTCTTTGAAAAAGTGGGACCGGCCAGATTCGTGAGTTGACTGAGACGATCCATGACAGTACCATCCCAAAAAAGAATTAAAGAAAATTGGACTTGACTAGGATTGGGTAGGATCGTTGGGAATCGTCCTGACTTGTTTAGTACCAATTGAATATTTTCGATCTTTTTTCTTTTTTGATTCTTGCTGGGATTGGGTGGGATCGACTTAGGATCGATCACTGCCGATTCAGCTACCAATCTTGAGTCGGCGAACCATGGGATGGAAATTTGTATAGACAATGTTACCATGCCACTCATGCACTGAATTCATAAATTAGAGGTGAAAAGCTGTGAATATTTGTAGTTGTAAAAGTATTGCGTAGAGTACTACAAATATTCGCAATTTTAAAAGTACTTTTTTTCAACAAGGTCCAGATACACTATACAAGAGGCTTAGACACAACAGTACCAATAACAGGTGTAGGAAAGGACACCACCAACGGGCAGAAGTGGGCACCACTAAAAGGTGCAACAACTTTATTTAGAATTACATACAAGACCTCCATGTTGTGAGGAGTGATACCAATGAGGCATTGCAAATTACTATGTAATAATATCAATGATATTTGGAGAATGTAAATTTTTGGAGAGTACCAAGCAGAGCATTCTGACTGCAAACTTTTGCGGTTTTATTTGTTGTGCTGGTTGACCGTTCATGGCTGAGCCGTTTGACTGCAAACTTTTGCAGTTATTTGCAGAGAAAAGAAAAAAAATACAACTACGAGTATACGCAGATGCTGCAAGCCTGCAAATATTCGCATCTTCTCGTTGGAAAAATGAGTCTCTGATCTCTTCTCTCCATCTTTACCTCGTTGAACAGTTCTTTTGTTAATTGGTTGATAGATTAAAGGGATTCAGGTAAGAAAATCGAAAACCCTAATTACTTCTTGAAGCTTTTTCCAATTTTTTAGGGTTGGGTCTTCTGTAGCAAGATAATTTGTACGAGAGAGAGGCGATGAATGTACAATATAGTACAATGCGTTACTCTGTTGTCCTCAAGGTGTTCGCTGAAATTCTCAATAGAAAGATTGAAAATTTGTAAGGATAAGTACCATACTAATCGTGCACATACTTATTGTTCTTCACCATATGTATGATTTCTTAGTTGTGACATGCCACAAGTCTGAATCTATATATGTTTGTTATTGAAACAGGAACAAAGAAGAGACATCGGGGCGATAAAAGCGGAAGTTCCAACATGACAACTAAATGAAATCAGGAGAGAGAGAGAGAAGAGAGAGAGACAGAGAGGGTTGATTAGATTCCTCATGTCCCCAAGACAGATGATCATCAATTAATTGCACACGCTTGGTAACTTGAGGTAAAATGCTGCTCATGCACATATATTAATATCATATTGCACCATGTATGTTTATATATATTGTTCTTGGTTGTTAAATATGCATATAATATGAACACATAAGATTAGTATCAACTTCTGTTAGGGTCACATTATATGTCTTGTATAGTTGGAACGATGAAGAGACATCGAGCGAAGATAGAGGAAGTTCCACAACATGACAACCAAACTAAGGATGCTTAAATTATTCTACATGTCCCCTGCTTGTAGCTTGTATATAAGGTGCAACAAGGGGTTCCTTTCTTCATCATCAAAACTCAATTCTAGCTACATTTGAATTTCTACAACTTTTCTTCTTCTTCTTCTTCTAATTAAGGTGAAATGGCTTCCTCAAACAAAATCGCTTACCACACTCGCTCCATTAGCTTGCCCACCAGATCTAGTCCCCTCTCTTTTACATTGGAGGAACAATTGTGCCGATTGAGATCTTCACAACTAGCCACCTCATCCTCATCATCCATCTCCCACAATTTGGCTGGTCTCAAGGACTTGTATGAATCTGTTGAGGATTTCCTTTCTACCCAAAACGGAAAATGCTTAGACACAGTAGTCTTGGATGGATCTATCATGTTGTTGGATGTTTGTGGCACTACTAGGGATATTTTGTCTCAGATGAAACAATCTGTGCAAGATCTTCAATCATCTATCCGTAGACGAAGGGGTGCAGATCTTGATCTGGCAAATGAACTAAACGAATATATGACCTCTAGAAAGAAGGTCACTAAGGTGATTCGAAAGTGTCTTGGTGGTCTGAAAAAGATACAAAACAAAAACTCTGACAATGTCAGTATACTAAAAGAAGTCGAAGCAACCACTCTTGCGGTTTTCGAATCTCTCTTGTCCTTTCTATCTGGCCCACGATCAAAGCAAAGCAGTTGGTCACTGGTCTCCAAATTGATGCCTAACAAACGTGTAGCATGCAGCGGGGAGACCAACGTAGTTGAGAAGGCAGACATAGCATTGAATATCCTCATCGGTCACAAGCAAAACAAAACTGTAGTAGGAGATGTCAAAAATGCTCAGAACCTATTTGAGGCACTAGAGATGAGCATCCAAGATCTTGAGGAAGGAGTAGAGTGTGTATTCAGGGGTTTAGTCAAGACCAGAGTTTCACTTCTCAACATCCTCAACCAGTAGTAGATCTGTAGATCTCTACACTTCCCATAGGCATTATCCGCATTTTTATCTAGGAAATGCCTATGAAATTTTGATTGTACATTTTTGTAAATGAAAAAAGAAATTATCAATACAAGAAGTTCGTTTACTCCAAATAATTAATGTTTTCATATTTCTGTTATCTTGATTAGATGGGAAATGCTTCTCTTTTCATATACATACATCAGTAATATGTTCCAACCTTTGAAAAAATTATTTACCTACGAAAGTAAGAAGGTTTTGTACTAAGTACACTGCTTAACGAAACCAAAGAAGTAAAAAAAAAAAAAAAAAGCATTAATAAGTTATTAGTTTTCTTGGTTTAATTAGCATATTGATTCCACGACTTTCTATCTCATCATGTGATTATCAATAATATAGTTGCGATAATTGGACTGAACATTAATTATCATATTTCATGTTTATTGAGTGGTACGTCGTGCATAGTTATTGTTTAGTACAGCATTGACCTTGATTATCGTATGCGCGTGTGAAGATTCCAATTGTTGGGAAGACAAGGGAACATATCCCTTAAGCACATCAGACTTACCTCATTTTATTTAAACTCAAGGCTGGCAAGATTCCAATTGTTGGGAAACAATAGATCAGATCATTAACTGACCATATAAACAATAAATAATACAAATAGAACCCAATGAGGTCAAACTTATTGCTGTAAGTCTGTATCTGGTATTAGTTACTTAAAAACAATTGACACGAATGTTAGCACACATGTAGAATGCGCATGAGCTAGATGCGCAGACTCCAGAGCTGAGTAAGTCAAGTTCTTAAAAATATGCTCCCATAAACTTCAATTGATTTCCTCTAAAAAAAAAAACTTCAATTGAATAACATCAACGTGTGTGGATCATATCAATGACTTCATAAACAACACGGATAAAACATAATTAGCACGTTTCCTTACTGCTGCTGTATTTAGAACAAAGAAGAAAAAGAAGTAAATATAGATGCTGAATTAAGTTAGGAACGTGCGTTGTCTCATATGTCTATGGGACAAAATTAGGTAGCATACTGCTCTTGCACATATACAAATATTGTATTTTCACCATGTATATACACGTATCCGTTGGGTGTTAAACCATGTATATATGTCGACCTAAGATCGGTTCAATGCTTCTATTGGGGGCCACATTATATGCCATCAATCGCTGGAACAATGAAGAGACATTGGCCTAGATAGCGGAAGTTCCACCACATGACATCAAATTAAGGAGGATTAAATTATTCTTCATGTCCCCTGCTTGTAGCTTTTATATAAGGTGCAACAAGAGGCTCCTTTCTTCATCAAAACAGAGTTGTACATTTGTATTTTCTACACCTTCTCTAATTAAGGTGAGATGGCTGCCTCAAACAAAATTGCTTACCATGCTCGTTCCGTCAGTTTGCCCACCGAATCTCATCCCCTCTCTCTTGCAGTTGAGGAGCAATTGTGCCGATTAAAATCTTCAGAACTTGCCTCCTCCTCATCTATCTGCCACAATTTGGCTGGTCTTAAGGACTTGTATGAATGTGTAGAGGATTTCATTCAGTTGGAATCAACCCAAAAAGTAAAATCCGTAGAAGGGGTCTTGGATGGATCTCTCGTGTTGTTGGATATTTGTGGTACTGCTAGGGATGTCCTGTCACAATGAAGCAATGTGTGCAAGATCTTCAATCATCCATCCGTAGACGAACAAATGAAATTGGTGCATACATCACCTCTAGAAAGAAGGTCAGCAAAGTGATCCGCAAATGCCTTGCCGATCTGAAAAAAATGGACAGCAAAAACAATGACCTTGTAGCTGAGATCAGTGTGTTAAGAGAAGTTGAAGCCACCACTCTCGCCATTTTTGAATCCCTCTTGTTCTTCGTATCTGGACCAAAACAAAGCAGTTGGTCATTGGTCTCCAAATTGATGCCCAACAAAAGGGTAGCACACAAGGGAGAAGAAGAAACTAGTGAAGTAATGAAGGTCGATGTTGCATTAAAAGCTTTCATCAGTCACAAAAACATTGAAGTAAACAATGTGCAGAAGCCATTGAAAGCACTAGAGATGAGCCTTCAAGATCTTGAGGATGGACTTGAGTCTGTCTTTAGGTGTTTAGTCAAAAACAGAGTTTCACTTCTCAACATTCTCAACCAATAGAAGATTTATCGATCTTTTCACCTCCCATCGGCATTATCCGCTATTTTATCAAGGATTTGCCCAGGAATTTTGTCTATACATATATATACTGTTGTAAATGAAGAAAAAAGAAATATCAATGAAACAAGTTCTTCAATTCCAAATATTTGTCCATTTATCTTTGTTGGATGCAAATTGTCTCTTTAACATTCTCCTTTTTCCCCTAAATACTTTAAATTTATTGGATTTAATTTCCTAATTTCAATAGTAAAACATAAAACTTACCTACCAAACCATATGAAAGATAAAGAAAATATAAGTTAACCATCTTCATTTTTCACTCTGTTTTTCTTCCTTTTTTACTGATGAACAAGAAGTTATTAAGGCTTTCTTTAAATATATATATGACATCTAGGATTTATTTAATGCTTTCTATGCTAATTGTTGCAATAATTGGACGTCATGTTACATAATGTCTATGGATTCATATCTTAACCTTTATTGAAAGTGTTTATTCATATTTATTAAAACACTATTGACCTGAATTGAATCATAAGAGATATGGCTATGTTAGATCAGGAAACAGGGGAACATATTGGTTAGCAGATCTGTATGTGGTTGGTAAGATAATTAATATCTCACACATGAACACTCATATTTAAATAGAACCCAAGGCTGTCAAGATTCCATTTGTTTGCAAACGTGTGTGGATCAGATCATTGACTTCATATAAACAACATAATGGTTAGAAGATCTGAATGTGATAATTAATATCTCACACATGAACACTCATATTTAAATAGAACCCAAGGCTGTCAAGATTCCAATTGTTTGCAAACGTGTGTGGATCAGATCATTCACTTCATAAACAACACAATTAGCATGTTCCATTATTGCTGCAGTCAAATCATACTCTAATCGATTTTTTATTTTATTTTTTTTATGGGTTACTTTGATCGATCTATATCCAATATGTCATTGATGTTCCGTGAACATTCGCGCGCATGTATTTACAACAAAAACTGAGAGCCCGGGCTTTAGGATTTGGGACTCAATGCAAATATTTCGTGGTGCTGGATGAGGAGTAATAGGAGTTTGATTGCAAACTTTTGCACTTCTTTGCAGAGAAAGAAAATGAAAAGAAATTACAAATGTATGCAGATTACAACCGATGCAATTATTCGCATTCCCTCATTGAGAAAGATCAGTCTCTGATCACTTTTCTCGATCAGTCCCTTTTTGAACATTCTTTTTGCTAATGGCTGATAGATTGAATCAGGTAATATATATCGAAACTCAAAGTACTTCTTGAAGCTTGGTTTTTTTAGATTCTCTTCTAAAGCAATTAAATGAACTCTTTGTATGTAATCAGAAGTTCAGAACTTGATTTAGTAGAGTGCCATAAATGTGAAGAGATTGGCAGGGAAGCGGATGGGATTGTAGTGAGTTTTAGTGAGAGAGAGAGAGAGAGAGAGAGAGAGAGAGAGAGAGAGAGAGAGAGATGAACCTACAGTAGTACAATGTTTTACTCTGTCCTAAAGTGTTGGCTGAAAATTCTCAATGGAAATTAAAAGTTGAAATTTTGTTAGGATGAATGGTAGGTACCATTCTACTCGTGCACATACTTATTGTCCATTATGTATGATTTCATAGTTGTGACATGCCACAAGTTTGAAGCTGTGTGTTATTGCAACAGGAACAAAGAAGAGACATCAGGCAATAAAAGCCGAAATTCCATAACATGACAACCAAAAGAAATCAAGAGAGAGAAGGAGAGAGGGTTAATTAGATTCCTCATGTTCCCTAGACAGATGATCAATTGCACACGCTTGGAAACCTAAAGGTAACATGCTGCTAATGCACATATGTTTCTATCATATTTCTATCACATTACACTTGGTATCAACTTCTGTTAGGGCCACATTATATGTCATGTATAGCTGGAACAACGAATAGACATCGGGGCGAAGATAGAGGAAGTTCCATCACATGACAACCAAACTAAGGATGATTAAATAATTGTACATGTCCCCTGCCTGTAGCTTGTATATAAGGTGCAACAAGGGGTTCCTTTCTTCATCAAAACCAAATTCTATCATTGTATTTCTATACCTCTTCTTCTTCTTCTTCTAATTAAGGTGAAGATGGCTTCCTCAAACAAAATTGCTTACCACACTCGCTCCATTAGCTTGCCCACCAGATCTAGTCCCCTCTCTCTTACAGTGGAGGAACAATTATGCCGATTGAGATATTCAGAACTAGCCACCTCATCCTCATCATCCATCTCCCACAATTTGGCTGGTCTTAAGGACTTGTATGAATCTGTTGAGGATTTCCTTTCTACCCAAAACGGGAAATGCTTAGACACAGTCTTGGATGGATCTCTCATGTTGTTGGATGTTTGTGGGACTACTAGGGATGCTTTGTCTCAGATGAAGCAATCTGTGCAAGATCTTCAATCATCTATCCGTAGACGAAGGGGTGCAGATCTTGAGCTGGCAAATGAACTAAACAAATATATGACCTCTAAAAAGAAGGTCACTAAGGTGATTCGAAAGTGTCTTGGTGGTCTAAAAAAGATGCAAAACAAAAGCTCTGACGGTGTCAGTGTGCTAAGAGAAGTAGAAGCAACCACTCTTACGGTTTTCGAATCTCTCTTGTCCTTTCTTTCACAGTCGCGATCAAAGCAAAGCAGTTGGTCATTGGCCTCCAAATTGATGCCTAACAAACGTGTATCATGCGACGGGGAGACCAACGTAGTTGAGAAGGCAGACATGGCATTGAATGCTTTCATGGGTCACAAGCAAAACAAAATAGTAGGGGATGTCAAAAGTGCTCAGAAATCATTGGAGGCACTAGAGATGAGCATCCAAGATCTTGAGGAAGGATTAGTGTGTGTATCCAGGGGTTTAGTCAAGACCAGAGTTTCACTTCTCAACATCCTCAACCAGTAGTAGATCTTTAGGTTTCTACACTTCCGATCGGCATTATCCACACTTTTATCAAGGAAATGTCTATGAAATTTTGACTGTACATTTTTGTAAATGAAAAACAAATTATCAATACAACAAGTTCTATTAGTCGAAATAATTATTGTTCTCATATTTCTGTTTATCTTGATTGGATGGGAAATACTTCTTTTTTAATATACCTACAAAGGCTTTGTTCCAAGTACATTGCTTAACCGAAAAAGTAAAAAAACATTAATAAGTGTTATTAGTTTTCTTCGTTTAGTTAACTTATTGATTCCAAGACTTTCTATCAAATCATGTGATTATCAATATTATAGTTGCAATAATTGTACTTAACAGATTTTAATTATCTTTTACTTCACATTTCTTGTTTATTAAGTGTTACATCGTGCATAGTTATTGAATAATACAATATTGACCTTGATACGTTTGTGAAGATTCCAATTGTTAGGAAGACAAGGGAACATATCTCGTTAGCAGATCAGAGAGTGATACGATAGCCGATAAAGATGACACTTACAAAACTCATTTAAACTAAACTCAAGGCTGTCAAGATTCCAATTGTTGGGAAACAATGGATATCATTAACTCAGACTTATAGGTGGCAAATAAATGTGAAGAGATTGCAGAGACCTGGATGGAATCGTAAAGAGTTTTAGGGTTTGGTACTCCCAATCTCAAGTAGCAAGGTGTTTGCTGAAAATTGTCAATAGAGAGGTTGAAATTTTGAAGTATAAATAAATGGAACAGATTGAAGCAATGTGTGTCATTGAAACAGGAACAAAGAAAAGAGAGAGGGTTAACTAGATTCCTCATGTTCCCTAGACAGATAATCAATTGCACACGCTTGGTAACTTGAGGTAATGTGCTGCTCATGCACATAAATTAGTATCAACTTGTGTATATGAAAACATAAGATTGGTATCACCTTCTCTTAGGGCTACATTATATGTCATCTTTAGCTGGAACAACGAACAGACATGACCGAAGATTGAGGACGTTCCACCACATTACAACCAAACTAAGGACAAGTAAATAATTGTACATGTCCCCTGCTCATAACTTGTATATAAGGTGCAACAAGGGGTTCCTTTCTTCATCAAAACCAATTTCTATCTTTGTATTTCTACACCTCTTCTTCTTCTTCTAATTAAGGTGAATAAGATGGCTTCGTCAAACAAAATCGCTTACCACACTCGCTCCATCAGCTTGCCCACCAGATCTAATCCCCTCACTCTTGCAGTAGAGGAACAATTGTGCCGCTTAAGATCTTCAGAACTCGCCTCCTCATCATCTATCTGCCACAATTTGGCTGGTCTTAAGGACTTGTATGAATGTGTTGAGGATTTCCTTCAATTGGAATCAACCCAACAAGCAAAATCTGTTGAAGGGGTATTGGATGGATCTCTCATGTTGTTGGATGTTTGTGGTGCTGCTAGGGAAGTTTTGTCACAGATGAAACAATGCGTCCAAGATCTTCAATCATCCATCCGTAGACGATCAAATGACATTGGCGCATACATGACCTCTAGAAAGAAGGTCATTAAGGTGATCCGCAAGTGCCTTTCAGATCTGAAAAGAATGAACAACAAAAACAATGATCTCGTGGCTGAGGTCAGTGTGCTAAGAGAAGTTGAAACAACCACTCTCTCCATTATCGAATCTCTCTTGTCCTTCATATCTGGACTAAAACAAAGCAGTTGGTCATTGGTCTCTAAATTGATGCCCGCCAAAAGGGTAGCACACAAGGGAGAAGAAGAAACTAGTGAAGTAATGAAGGTCGATATTGCATTGAAAGCACTCATTAGTCACAAGAGCATTGAAGTAAACGATGTTCAGAAGCCATTGGAAGCACTAGAGATGAGCCTTCAAGATCTTGAGGGTGGACTTGAGTCTGTCTTTAGGTGTTTGATCAAAAACAGAGTCTCACTTCTCAACATGCTCAACCAATAATATATCTGTAGATCTCTCCAACTTCCATCGGCATGATCCCCTATTTTTTCAAGGAAATGCCCATGGAATTTAGACTATACATACAATTTTGTAAATGAAAAAGAAAATATCAATACAAGAAATTCTTCGACTCCAAATCTGCATTGTCTCATTTTTCCAATTTTTCATTTTTGTCTATGAAATGCTTTTTCATCTTTTCTTCCTTGCTAATATTTCATGTTTAATGTATTTATTGGCCTAATAATCTCAAGATTAAAACATAGAATTTCCCAGTATTAAGGTCTTAATTAGCATATTCCATTAATTATGAGGAGATTAAAAAGACAATAAAAGATAACAATCCCTTCTGAAAAAAAAAGCACTAACAAGAAATTAAAGATATATATATATATATATATATATAACCACCTAATTAATTTCCTCATAATTATTTTTTAATGTACATTTAATTAAAGACATATTAAGAGTTGCTTGCAACCATCCTCTCTTATTTAAACATAATTGGATCAAGATTGCACATCGAATATAACATATTTAAACTGAACTCAAGGCTGTCAAGATTCCAATTGTTTGCGAACGTGTATGGATCAGATCATTGACTTCATAAACGACACAAATAAAACACAATTAGCGTGTTTCGTTACTGCTGTAAGATCATACTCTAATTTATCTTTTATTTGTATTTTATTTTTTGGGATCAGTTACTCTGATCGATCTTAATCTGCGCTTTGTTGTCTGTCTTTATAGGAGGCATGGTGGTGGCATGCAACTCGAGACTGCATTCAATTTGTCATTATTGTTCTGTGAACATTCACGTGCATGTATTTACAACAAAGAAGAGAAATAAGTAACTGAAGATGCTCAATTGAGTTAAGAAGGTGCTTGGTCTGATCATCTGTCTAGGGGACAAATAAGGTACATAGCATACTGCTCATACACAACATAAATATTGTATTTACTATTTTCACCATGTAAAAATACGTAGCTGTTGGTCGCTAAAACAAAAAATATATATATATATAGAGGGAGGTTATTGCACCCCCTCTTAGAACGCCCCCTTATAACGCTCCCTCCTGTGGGGCTCACATACGATGCATTCAAGGTCTGATTTTTTTTATGGGATGTTCTTCTCAATATGTATATCATTATTTTAAAAAATCAGTTCGTTCTAAAACTTCTAACCCCATCAAATAAACCTTTGAAAATTATGAACTATTGGGAAACTATTTGAGAGGTCAAATAGTTATCAATTTTTAAGAAGTAATTTGAGGGAGTTAAAAGTTTTAGAACAGACTGATTTTTTAATAAGATGATATACATATTGAGAAGAACATCCCATAAAAAAATCAACCCCTAGATGCATCGCATGTAGGCCAGATCAGTATAATGCTTCTATTAGGGGTCACATTGTATGTCATCAATCGCTGGAACAACGAAGAGACATCTGCATAAGTAGAGGAAATTCCACCACATGACAACAAACTAGGGAGGATTAAACTATTCTTCATGTCCGCTGATTGTAGCTAGTATATAAGGTGCAACAAGGGGCACCTTTCTTCATCAAAACTCAATACTCCATTTGTGTTTGTACACATTTTCTTCTTCTAATTACGGTGAAGATGGCTGCCTCAAACAGAATTGCTTTCCATGCTCGCTCCATCAGTTTGCCAACCGAATCCAATCCCCTCACTCTTGCAGTTGAGGAACAATTGTGCCGATTAAGATCTTCAGAACTCGCCTCAACCTCGTCATCTATCTGCCACAATTTGGCTGGTCTTAACGACTTGTATGAATGTGTTGAGGATTATTTCCTTCAATTGGAATCAACCCAACAAGCGAAATCAGTTGAAGGGGTGTTGGATGGATCTCTCATGTTGTTGGATGTTTGTGGTACTGCTAGGGATGTTTTGTCACAAATGAAACAATGCGTCCAAGATCTTCAATCATCCTTCCGTAGAAGAAGGGGTGATGCAGTAGATCTAGCAAATGAAATTCGCACATACATGACCTCCAGAAAGAAGGTCAGCAAAGTGATCCGCAAGTGCCTTGCAGATCTGAAAAGAATGGACAACAAAAACACAGAGATCAATGTGCTAAGAGAAGTTGAAGCTACTACTCTTGCCGTTTTCGAGTCCCTCTTGTCCTTTGTGTCTGGACCAAAACAAAGCAGTTGGTCATTGGTCTCTAAATTGATGCCCACCAAACGTGTAGCACACAAGGGAGAAGAAGAAACTACCGAAGTAATGAAGGTCGATATTGCATTAAAATCTCTCGTCAGTCACAAACCATCCAAAAGCAAGCCATTGGAAGCACTAGAGATGAGCCTTCAAGAACTTGAGGGTGGACTAGAGTCTGTCTCTAGGTGTTTGATCAAGAACAGAGTTTCACTTCTTAACATTTTCAACCAATATTAGAAGATCTATCGATCTTTTCACCTCCCATCGGCATTATCCGCTATTTTATCAAGGATTTGCCCATGGAATTTTTAATGTACATTTTTCGTAAATGAAACGAAAACATATCAATACAACTAAGTTCTTCGACTCCAAATATTTATTCTTCACATATTTTGTTCTTGATTGGATGCAAAATGCTTCTTTTACCATATTCTTCTTTTTTTCTTTTTTTTTTTTCCCTAAATACTTCAAATTTATTTGTATTATGGCCTAATTCCAAGATCTCGAGGATGGACTAGAGCCTGTCTTTAGGTGTTTGATCAAAACCAGAGTTTCAGTTCTCAACATTCTCAACTAATATTAGAAGATTGATGGATCTTTTCACCTCCCATTGACATTTTCTGCTATTTTGTCAAGAATTTGCCCATGGAATTTGTATATTCATATATATACTGTTGTAAATTAAGAAAAAAGAAATATCAATGAAACAATTTCTTCAACTCCAAATATTTATTCTTCACATGTTTGCCCATTAATTTAGCTTGAATTTATGGTAAATGTTTCTTTTTAGTTACTCCTATATCCTCAAAATTCTTGAACATATACATTCAAAATTATTTTATTATTGCCTTAATTACAATGTTAAAACATAAAATTAAACTACCAAAGATCATATGAAAGATTAATTATGAACAAACAGTCATTAAGGCTTTATTATTTAAACATATATGACATTTAGGGTTTTTATTTAAAGCTTTCTACGCCAATTCTTGCAATAATTGAACGTCATTTTACATAATGCTTATGCATTCCAAAGTGATTATTCATGCTTATATTTTATAATAAAACACCATTGACCTTAATTGAATCATTAGAAATATGGCTATGTTGTAGATAAGGAAACAGGGGAACATATAGGTAAGCAGATTTATCTGTATGTGATCGATAAGATAAGGCCGAATCAAAATCTCACGCATGGACATTCATAGTTAAATAGAACCCAGGTCTGGCAAGATTCTAATTGTTTCCTAATGTAGAGAAATGATAGAAAATTTATTGACGAGATTACATTACTAATTAGTGGTTGGCTAACCCAAAATACTCCTGGCTCACACAAAATACTCTTTGTTTTCACCACTAACTAGTAGTGAGAGGTGAACCTTTATATATGGGCATCAAATTCATTAATTACGTTTAATGGGGTTTGAGGACCAAATATAAAGGTTTGCCTCTTACTACAACTAGTTAGTTGTCACACCCCGATTTTCGGTACTCTAAATCCGACCCGATTCGCCGAGTCCGAGAACCAAGGCGTGATTAATGTAATAAAAGTGTAAGTAAGAATAATAACTAAAACTCATATACTTTACTTTTGAAAGACAATGAATTTAAAAAATTATTTTGTGAATGGTCTACTTTAGTCAACATCTGTTATCTTAAAGTATGGTCCAAGTCAACTAAGTCCAATTAAAGGTCAACTTAAGTCTCTAACTAAGTCAAAGTCGATTCAAGTCAACCAATATTTAGGTCAATGCTCATTGACTCGTCAAAATCTGTCCAAGTCAAAGAAAAATAAAAATTTAATGTTTAAATACAATTTCTGTTTCAACTGCGTACAGTTTAGTAAAATACACGTATCTATTTAACCGTAAATCCGAATTTTATAAACAAACTCATTCTAAAAACTAGATTCA
>MVGT01001416.1:0-21274 GCA_002174775.1 Macleaya cordata
CTCCGAATAAAAACTCATTATTAAATGCTAGACTTAATTATTTTGGGTCGTTACATTTTTCCTACCCAATTTGTTCAAGTTGAGAAAGCATCAACCTCGAGTTCTGAGTGGATTGATTTTTGTCTTTTAATAAAGGGAACCTAGAAACACAAAAAGCTACCGATAAAGTTCAAGTTCTAGTGGATTTGAACAAATTTGGGATCAAATTCTGCTTGCATGGAATTATTTTGAAAAAATTAGAGGAATATGTGCAATTCAGGAGTACTCGAGTACTTATTGTAAATGATTAATCTTCTGATGTTTGCAACTTGACAATTTCTCTTATTTCCTTGTCATTCGAGAGATTTTATTTGGCAATTGGTTACTATGTTCTATGCTAATGGCATTTCTATTGCATTGTTTTATTTTTTTTAATAAAAAAAAAGAAAAAGAAAATAATAAATTTATAAAATTCCGGAAGCAATAATTGAAACATAAAGTTTCAAACTTATAAGTTCCAACCATTTGAAATCTTAATAAGTAAGGTTGTGTTTGGTATCAGGAAAATTTTTGTGTAAATTCGCAGCTCTTAAATACTATTGTATTTTAATTGGATAGATAAGTGCAATCATTACACTAAATTTTAGTGGTCCCCTATATAAATTTGATAAAAAAGATTGTGAATATTTGTAGTCATAAAAATAACTGCATTTATTCACACCCCATTTCATTAAATTTATATGAGAGACCACTACAATTTAGTGTAATGATTACACTTATATACTAACAATCAATGTAAATACAATAGAATTTTGGGTGCGAATTTTTACAAAATTCTCTGAATACCAAGCGGAGCCTAAGTTTTATTTAGATTATCTAACTAATTTGGAACTGAAGCTACTAAATCAAGTTTGTTTTAGACTTTTAGTTAAGATAGTTTGATTCTGGTACTTAAGTAGTTGGAAATGGAGTCAATAATCAATTTCTAGTATTAGCTGATTCAGTTTCAATTTTGTGACCCTATGTTTTTTAATTTTAAACATCTATTTTATCATTAATTTTCAATCAATTTTTAAAGCAAATACTACTAGAAACTCTTAATTACATTGTTTGAGGTGTGGCAAGTACCACCCTGCTAAATTGGCACAAATTGTGCCCCACGTTACTCTCAATGTTTTTTTTTCCTTCCCATTTGCTTTAACTATGTGGTCCCACAACAAATCTATTTTATCTTAATTTTAGGCAACAAGATTCCATAATGGACCCCAAATTTTTTGACAAAACACTAAAATTAAACCATTCTCTCTCTCAACGTGCAGAAAATGGTGCGGGGCAACACTTTCTCCACTGTGCCGTACAATTTGTGTTGTCCAACATAGATTATGCCGTTCAACATATACTTTGATGGTTTCCTCAAACTCCTTACTCCAAATTTAGGACGAGCGGGATGGTTGTTTGAAGTATCTTAGTACTTGCCAAAACTTCAAATTTGGTGATTTTGATTGTTTGAGGTATCCATAATACTTGCCCTTATTGGGGGTAAAAATGCCAAAATTCGTTGCCTTGCTCTATGTAGTAAATCATAAGAAGCACAGACACCGACATTAGGACATGGATATGACACAACACGCCTAATCTAAAAAATGTAGAACACGGACATGACAAAGATATATAATTAAATAATATATATTTATATTAAAATTTTATTTCATTGATGAAATTTTTCAAAGAACTCTAAAAAATTCCTTTACGTAAAGTTGTTTCGACAATAATAAAAAACAAAAAAACAAAAAAAATATGTGTGCCATGTTTCGTGCCATGTTTTGTTTTATTTTTTTGAACATATTCACAAAATAAAATTATATGAAATATGTATTTGAAATGTCCATCGTGTGTCTAAGTGTGTCATACACATGTTAGATACAGACACACGACCCCAAATCACGGCTAAACTAGTAAAGGTTTGGGTTGGCATTTCTGACCCGTTTAACCCGCCAATCCTGAAAGGTCGACCCTAACCTTGACCCGTTGCCACGTGTGTAACAATCTACATGGCATAATAACAAGACCTTCGAAATTACTACAACACCCTTACATTATTTTCTTTTTTCCTTCGCCTATATCCTGATTCCTGAGTACTTCGTGTGGTTTTCTTGCTGAACAGAAGAAAAATTTGGGGATTTCTCTGCGTCGGTAAGTCGGTGTCCTCCTTAGATTTCACCAATTCAAAGTTCTCGCCTGGAAAATCCCCAAATCCGGTTGGAGTTCTAAGATCCGAGCTCGATTCAGTTGTGGGTAAGTCCCAATTTCCATCCTTTTTTCGTATAAATCTTTCAAGTTCCTCATAGTTTAATTTCGCTGGCTTTTATTGTATCTGTGAATTGAAATTGATTATTTTTCTGTAGTTATGTTTGTTATTGTTGAGTTATTTGTTGATGAGTTGGACTAGTTTAGACTGACTTTTAGGAACTGGGTTTTTCAGTTCATCGATGTTTTCTTGTTCGGTAGATGATTTTTTGTCATGAGAGCTTTAGTAGATGATCTTTCCTAGAAGGTTGTGATTTTAGTTCAAATTTATGTGTTTTATTGAATCTTTTTGTTCATGTAGATTGAGTGGCATCTGCTACAATGTTTTTTTATTTTTTTACCTTTAAGTGGTTATGTTCTTTATTTAATGATTTGGGAATGATGGGTCTTTGCAATTTAACTTATTTTTTCGTTTTTCTAATCCCGTGTGAGTATGAGTTCTTATATACTTGTAATTCCTTCATTTATCTTTGTAGTTTAATGGGTTGTACTTGGTGAATTCATTGTTCAGGGACTGGGTGGATCACCATGTTTTTAATTTTTTTTTCTTTTAAGATTCTTCTGCAACAAATATTGTTTTGGTCTAAAAAAATGGCGAACTTTTGATGGCTTTTCACTTTTCTGTTTAGTGGGAGCAACAATTTTGGTAATTGTAATGGGTTATTTTGCACAGATTCTTTTTGGAATGCTATTATGTGCACCTACCGATTTGGAGGGTGCACAATCATCCAATGGTCCAGTGTATTGCAGTCAAAGGATGGTGGACTTGACCATATAACATTAGACGGCTTGATGATAGACGTATCGTGCACCCTTCTTAAAAGAGGGTGCACCAAATAGCACTCTTCTTTTTAGGGGTTGAAACGTTCATTAGCTACACATGTCGGATTCAGATGCTCTATAGATTCTGGTGCTAACTCTAAACTTGTACATTTAGTTAATTTTTGATTTAGAAGGATAATAAATTAACAATTATGGTAATTATTGTTACTGTGCTGTGCAGTTTTCAAACAGGTGAAGCACTTGTAGTGTTAAGAGTCGAATTCAGATACTCTATCTGTTCTGGTGCTACACTCTTGGATTAATTTTTTTCCTTTTGTTTTTACAAGATATTAAGTAAAATTATCAGCTTAATAAATTCTTACGTCTTTCAATGTTGATACCATAAAAACAAAAGGAACATCTGCTTGCATTTTAAAACAACAACTCATCATTAACCATAATAATATGACCTTAGAAGTTCATATATTTATTTGCTTGGTTTGGACGTACCAGCACATATTCCATTGCATAATCCTTTGTTCCTTACCACCATCATCATTATACATACCCTATAAGGCTATAACTATTTGGAGTCACTGATGTAAATCCAATTTTTTCATTCAACTCTATCTAGTGGTATATCTTCTGAAAACATATAAAAAAAAATTCTTCTGAAGATGCCCTAAGATGAGTCAATCAACAAGCTGGAGTTCATATGTTGTGATTTGAAACAAGTTTCAGCAAACTGGCGTAGTGCCTACCTGCTGCAACAAAACCATATCTTGATACCCTGTATTTGGCAACACCTGTACCCTCTGTGTTGGATTCTGTTCAACATAAACAAGTTTGTTGGATTTTATTCAGTTATATGACATTTGGTAATGATTTACCTTTCTGTATCGATAGTAACAGGTCTGACTTAACTCTTTTTTCCCCCCAAATTTCCAAAGTTCTTTCTTTTACTAGTGTGAAAACTGGATGATCTTTTAGTTGCTGTAGTTTGGGTACAGTTGGGTTCTTTTGAAGGCTCTTTCCTGGGAATTGGAAATTAGTTCCTATTATGATACTATGGATGTAGAAGCTGAACTGGTTTTGTGTTTCTGGGAGTTGTTAATTTGGTCTGATCAAGTACAAAAGAACTTTTGGCGTTTTTTGGTATGCATTCTCCTTTTTCTTTTTTTGTTTTGTTTTCGCAACTTACTGAATTACTGTGATGGTCCCGATACAAATTGGTGGGTCAATGGTCCCTATTATGAAACTATGGATGTAGAAACTGAACTGGTTTTGTGTTTCTGGGAGTTAATAATTTGATCTGATCAAGTACAATAACTTTTGGCGTTTTTGGTATGCGTTCTCGTTTTCCTTTTTTTTTTTTTTTTTGTAACTTACTGGATTACTGTGATGGTCCCAATACAAATTGGTGGGTCAATTGGAAAATAAGACCTTTATCCCTCTTCTTAATTGATGCCACTCGGAGTTTGTCGGAAGTTTGGTTTGAGATTCTATTACTGAATATGATGAAATAAAAAACCTGATAGTATGTTTACTCTGATTTGAAATTTTTATTTGTTATTGCAATAAAAGGATTGTGAACGTTTTACTTGGTGTAGATAGACATATCTCAGTTTTTCACATTTGAGATCATTGTCTAGAACATCACAACAATAAGTGGGTGATCTTGAACCGACTACCCTCCATGTTATATTTGCGTTTCCATTGGTCTAACTTATGAGCTACTGAATTGATCTTCTGATAAAAAAGAAAAAGAGTTGATCTTTCTAAGGGAAAACACTTAGATACTAGATATTGTTAAGCAAAAAAGCCTGTGGCCTATGACATCCATTCCTAGGGAGGTGCTTTATCGTGCTTAAAAGTAATAGAATATTGTCCTTCCTTCTCTTTCCAGCACAATCTGAAAGAAGAAGACAGAGAAGAAGAAGAAACTAACAGAAACTTTATTCTCAGTCTCTCATCACACTTATATTTTGTGATACAATATTACAGCCCTAATTAGATTTAAACCAAAAATAGAAAGAGTAGAACAGGAAATTGTCACAACATATAGCATTAAATAATAGGAACTAAAAGATATGTCACAATGAGATGGTCATGGGAGCCTTATGTTGTGTTAGATGTCTTGTGTATTTGATTATTGTTCTCTCCAACTTCTATTTACTGTTTTCTTACACCTCATGGGCCCTTATGTTTCGGATTACAACTGTTGGTGCGAAGATATCTGTCATGCACAACTTGGCCATCAATATCTGTAGGTAGCTTTTGTTGAACCCCTTAGCTCATCTGTAACTCTTACAAGAGGAATTTACTGATAAGAAAAGAAAAAGAAAATCATACAAGGGGTACAGATTAGTCTTTGTTGAAGACTCTCTTCAGCGAAGTGATGATCTACCTATAGTCCAGGTGGTCCTCTTTTGGAATAAGTTGGTCGGCCGAAATTCCAAATTTTCCTTACAAATTACAATAACATGAAACTTTTGCTAATTGACGGATGTGTTGAAAAAGATACTTAGCCAAGAACTTGTCGTGAAATTGTCATGATGCCATTTTATGTGGGGCATATCTGTTCTGGCTGGTCTAGGAAGTTCTCTAATCATAATTTGTTTCACCAATATACATCTCTAGGAAGTTTTCCATTTTAGGTTGTTCATCTCATCAAGCTTCATCATGGTGATGTACTTATGTGGTTTATGATTTGCATGCGAATCATTTGAAAACAGACCTATTTCTGTGAGTGAATCTAACATTAAACAAAACTAAATGAGTGCTTGGAAGTTGACCTTACTCCAATCAATCAAATTTGATTTTTTTTTCTTCCAGAAATATAAAAAACTGTTGATAGCGATGTTTTTTGTGAAAATAATTCCTTGACTGGCCAAAAAAAAAACAGAGAGAATAATAGCCCTAGGGAATTAGATATAGGATGGGGCAATTTGGGTAGGGTAGCTCTCATTGATGATATTTGTGAAAATTACGAACTCCAGTTTACTATTTTCCTTGGATGTAGGTTCTAATTTTTAACAAAAATCTGAAATACCTACGGTTTGATTCTCCAAAACATCTTGAATTTTGGATATAACCAAGATCAGTATGACAAACAAAACTCACCAAAAATTAAAGAATTGGATATATATAGTAAGTAACAACTTTTCCCTTTGTGGCTTCTAGGCTCCTACTATAATTGTGAATTGGATATATATTTAGTAATAGGGGATTGGTCTTACAATCAATTGGATATATATTTAGTAATAGGGTGACATGTTGAATGGTGCATCTTTTAATTTTTCATATCATCTTAATGATCGTCCAACTCTTGTTATACTTGCAATTATGTTCTTATATGTTTCTACATATGCAGGAAGATTGAACCTTTGATGACCTTATCGTAATGGCGAATTCAAATAACTCTTTGATGATACTGTCTTCAGAATCTTTGAGCCTAAGCGAATCAAATGCAACGAACTCAAACATGGGTCCTTCTCAGGCATCCACCAACCAGCAAAGTAGAACATCCTCACATGGTCCTGTGGCTATTTTGTGGGACATTGAGAACTGTCCTGTCCCAAGTGATGTTCGTCCTGAAGATGTAGCTGGGAACATTCGAATGGCATTGCGGGTTCACCCAATCATTAAAGGTGCTGTTACGATGTTCTCCGCCTATGGAGATTTTAATGCCTTCCCTAGGCGCCTTAGGGAGGGTTGTCAGAGAACTGGTGTGAAACTCATAGACGTTCCTAATGGAAGGAAGGATGCTGCTGACAAGGCTATCCTAGTTGACATGTTTCTCTTTGCACTTGACAACCCTCCGCCATCTTCAATCTTGTTGATTTCTGGAGATGTAGATTTTTCTCCGGCTTTGCACATACTTGGCCAACGTGGTTACACAGTCATCCTCGTCATCCCTGCTGGTGTGGGGGTCTCATCTGCCCTGAGTAATGCTGGGAGGTTTGTTTGGGATTGGCCTAGTGTGGCTCGTGGAGAAGGATTTGTGCCTCCTAAGAGCCTTATCTCTCGAGGATTGGCTGACGTTACTGGATATCTCAAGGGCTGCCATATAAATGAAAACCCAGATGGCCAAAATGATGAAGAAGCAATTGTGTATAGGGGAATATCCCACGAGTACGCAGCTCAAGTAAATAACAACCAGATGTACTGCTACTCAAGGAATTCACAGTCTTTATCAGAATACAACAACAATCTTAATCTTTCATGTCTTCCCAGTTCAAGGTCAAGAAGTCTCCCATCTGGTTTAAATGATGTTCCAGCTGTGCCTACAAGTGATAGAAATGAAATAGAAGACTCTACAATGTGGGTCCAGCCTGGGGACATCAATGGTCTGAAAGGTCAGTTGGTGAAGTTGCTTGAGCTATCGGGAGGTTGCTTACCTCTAGTTCGTGTTCCTGCAGAGTACAATAAAATTTTTGGCCGTCCCTTGTATGTGGCTGAATACGGAGTGTTCAAGCTTGTGAATCTACTCAAGAAGATGGCTGATACGATGACAGTGGAGGGAAAAGGCCAAAAGAAGTTCGTATATCTCCGCAATTCCATGGACAGACATGAAAAAGCAGGAAACAATACACAATCTGGTTTTCCAAAGAAGGATAAGAGAGGGAAGGGGTCTCAAGAGGATGCTGTAGACATCAATATATGTGCTATCGCAGGTTGCTCTTCTGATGAGTTCTCAGATGATGACAAGGGGGCTGAGGTGGGACAGACCGATGAATTGAATGGCCGCCTTAAACAGTTCAGACAGGAAATGCAAGAGCTGCTTGTAAGTTGCTCATGTAAAATTCTCTTGCCAAGTTTCGAAGAAATGTACAAGCAGCGATACAAGAAAGCTTTGGATTATCAAAGCTTTGGTGTGAATGATCTTGAGGAGCTGATCTACAAGGTGAGAGATGCTGTCAATCTATTCGAGGAACAGGAGAGCAAGAGAAAATTCCTTGTCCCTAACTTCATAGGTGGCTAATAAACAATGCTGTTGTTTACCCACATTTTCAATGTTTTTAACTTATCTTAGGACCTGAATCAGATGCATTCCCTTCTGGCACAATCAGTATTTTTATTTCTGTTACGAAGCTGATCGTGGAAGGGTTAGAGAATGTGTGTTTTCTCTATGTTGAATCTGTTGCAATTTCTTCTTTGCTTTTTCATCTTTTGTCAATGTAAGATGCATGTCAGGGTTTCTGTGATAGGAAATGGGGAGTCCTAATCATGATCAGCTGCTAATCTATTTGTAAATTTTAAAAATTTTCATTTGAGTTATTTTATGATCTCTCTGTGTTCCACTGTTGTTGGTTTATGTACTTCTGATATGTTTACTTGAAAGATTGATCTAAGATCACAAGAAGTATGACTGGTTCGACTCCATCTTAGAAATTCTGCAAAAGAAGAAAATTTGCATGATCAAGAAGAGGAGATTTCTGATGATTCCTTTGCTTCCTAAGAACAATTTTAGGTGCCACCATATGAAGGTGAAACACGAGCATACCACCTCAGTTTTATCTGTTGAAGGTTGAAACCAAAAATGAGGGTTTGGGAGTGGTTTGCTGATTGATTTGTTTTTCAACGAGAGGTCGAGCTTGCAGCACTTGAGCAATATTACATAAGTAAATTCTTTCTTTGTTGTAAATTTAGGATTCTATATTAATAAATTCATGATAATGACCAAACTTTTGTAGTTTAAAAACTTAATAGTATTATTTTTAAATTTATGTTATTAATTTTTTAAAATTAATATTTTTTAAAAAGTGAGCTGGGTTGACAACTTGGAAAACGAAATTTTGTAATCCATCTAGAGACTATACTATAAACTTTTAGGTCATATTTTGGATAAGGAGAAGAATCACAAACCCGTTTCTTTTTATGGGTTGGCTATTCTTTCATTTTTAGTTATTTTTGGTAAGTTTTTTAGGAATATGATTCCATGTTTAAAAAAGCAAACCAAAGACTTTGAATGAAATCACATTCTTGAAAATACAATTTCATTCTTGCCATCTAAACATGGCTTTAATGCAGCGAGGTGCAATGAGGAACCACAAGTAGATCCTCTGTCTCCTCCTGTCCTCTATTTTGCCTTGTAAGGCCAAAATGAAGACGACCCAACGGTTGACTTTTGGAATCACCATATTACATAATGGACTGTTTATTTTCTAATCAATTTTTTATGCCATTAGATTGATTGATTTTTGGTGAGAATGATGGTGAGTAGAACATTGACACCAAGAATGAGTAGCCGTTGGGTCCTCTTCACGTGGGCCCCACGAAGCAAAATGGGCAATCACTAAAACTTGAATATTGCAATTGCATCCAAAAATAGATTTTCCATTACAATAAGTACGAAAGAGTTCTGTACGTATCAACAAGTAGCAATAGGGTTTGGAATTGGATGGTCCCTCATCTCCCAGCAGAGATAAATGACGGAGACAGTTTTACTGATCTTCTAAAAGACTATTGTTTGAGATGGAGATTCTTTATCTCCCAGCAGAGATCACAGTAGACATACTTTCTGGCTTACCCGTTGATTCAGTCTTGGAGTGCAGATGAGTATGCAAAACCTGGCGAAATCTCCTCCTTCATCCTTACTTTGCTCGTACACACTTACTACGACGTCGACAACAATTAGGGCAGTTGGATGATGATTCTAATGCCGCTCCTGCTGTTGGTACTACCAATGGATTTTACCGATTCAAACTAAAATTTTACTTATCAGTAAAAAAATGGATCAGCGAACTTTACAAAGGAGAATATGAAGAGAATAATAGTAATAATAATATTGATGATCAGTGCTCTTACAAGTCTCCTTCATAAGAAACCTTACATTGTTGGTTCATGCAATGGTTTGATTTGTTTCTCTCTATGCGGTTTCTAAATATGACAAAATCTACGATTCTGTCGACTGCATTCTTAATCCCATAATAAGATAGTATGTCAATCTTCCAACCAATGATCATGACTACAACTACAAGTTTGATAAGTTGGTGTGCGGATTCGGGTACCTTCCTTCCAGTAATGAGTACAAGGTTGTTAAAATCTACTACAACTTCAATCGACCCCTACTTGGACGGGTCCAAGTATGCACTCTTGGCAGTGGCAGTGGCAGTGGTAATGGGTGGAGGCAAAGGAGAAATCACATACAAACTGTCGCCTTACAAGGGTATCCATGCAAATGGAGCTACTCATTGGTTGGACAAGGAAAAGAAGAAGATTTTGGGCTTCGATTTGGCAGACGAGGAGTTCCACTTGCTCCCATCACCACCTTGTTTATTCGATCCTGGTGTGTTTTCTTCATATAAAGCATGGTAACTCTGTAGACATACGGTAGCGAATGGGAAAGAATTTCTAATATAGCATATGAAGGCAGGCGCCTGAGTCAGATTTATGAGCCATTCGCCCTTACGAAGAGTGGTAAAGTTCTATTGTGGTACCCTTACAGGGGGATTGTCTCTCGTTATGAATCGAAAAAATGCAACTTTTGAAACACTTAAACATGATTTATTTGTAGATCTTGATGATACTAGTCTGAGTTATACTATTGAAGCAATAGTACCTCACATGAAAAGCTTTGTTTCATTAAAAGCTCTAGGAGAAGAAGATGCAAAGATATTCGGACCAAGTACTGAACAACTACTAGAGCTAGCGACCTACAATTGCAAGGCTATAGCTACCTCTTCACATACATAGTACAGGTAGAATTCTATACTTATTTGATTTTCTAATATTCCTTTGCAATCTCTATCTGCAGTACAAAATAAAATGTTTCTTAGTAAATCAAAACAATTTGAGAAACTGGAGTGTTTATTTCAGTCTAGCTCCTTTTGTCTATTTTGAACGTGGGTATTACTGTTATGATGTTTTAATGTTTGTAGTTAGTTCTGGTTATGGTGGTGGCCGGTTTGTTATACACTCAGGCGAATCCACATAGGGGCAAGGGTGGGCAGTTCCCCTCCTCAAATTTTCAAACACAAAGCCTATATATATATATCACGAGATAGGATTTGATATATTGTTATTCATACAATGACGTCTTTATATTATGGACCGTGGGCCGATTTAATGGCTGATTTTGAGTGAGGATATGTTTTCTCTATTTTGAACATGGGTATTCTCAACAAAATGACTTGCAGGTTAGTATCATCATTAAGTTCTTCGGGAGTCCCATTTTCCTGCAACAAAACAAAGGGGATTCCCCTGTTTGTGTATTTTCTTCCCTCTAATTCTTCTGTTGTCATTGTCTTGTGGCTTTGGAGAATGTTCTTTATTTAGTAAAACAAAACAATTTGAGAAACTGAAAGGTTAATTTATTAGTACAGTTTCTTTTCTCTTTCTGTCTATTTTGAACATGGGTATTACTGTTATGATGTTTTAATGTTGTAGTTGGTTTTAGGTTTTGGTGGTAGTTTGTTGTACACTTGTCAACAAGGAAAAAAAAAAAAACTCAAACCATAACATTATTTAGAATTTTATGATATGTTGATGGTGATGTTGCAAAGTTGCTTGTAGAACTAGGTTTCATTGCTGCAAGTGCAAGTCAATGTGCTTTCGATAAGGTACCGTTCAAGTACTAGTTGACCAAGCATTCATCTTGACTTTCTTCACATGGATGATATCAAGGTTACAAGGGTTGCTTAATTGGTAGACCACAGTTTCTTAAACCATTGTTGCCTTTTTTAGGATTTAAAATTTTAGGGTTCCTTGTGCAATCCAGAATGCTTGGTTTAGAATTTCTTAAACTATTTAGGTTTGGTTGGATGCTAGGGAGACAGGAGTTGGGACCCTTTGGGATCTAGCAGGAAGACAATTTGGCCTGTGGGGCTCACATGGAGATGATCTAAAGGCTGATTTCTTTAAGGAGGGTTACTCATCCTATATATCATTCTCACTAAAATAATCAACCATTTCTAAAACTTATAACCCAAACCCATAAAAAGTTGATTTCCAACTACCTTCTATGGGCTTAGAAGTTTTAATGGGCTGATTTTCTCGCTTACCGGTTGATTCAGTCTTCGAGTGCAAACGAGTAAGTAAAACCTGGTGAAATCTCATCCTTCTTCCTTACTTTGCTCATATACACCTAGGTCAACAACAATTATTGCCACTGCAGGATGATCATTCTAATGTTGCTGCTGCTGCTGCTACCAAGGTTTGTTTGCTTTTGTTGATTGATAACAAATATGAGAAAAGTAACAGAGAAGTTCTTACAACACAAAGTAAAGGACTTTACTATGGAGAGTGTGATGATGAGAAAAAAATTGATGAAGATGATGAGTACTCTTACAAGACACTTACAAAGATCAACCACCCTCTCCTTCACTGGCAATATTACCTTGTGGGTTCATTCAACGGTTTGATTTGTTTATCTCTACGCGCGTGTGATCATAATTATATAATCTACCATCCTGTTTACATCTGTAATCCCATCACCAGAGAATACATGAATCTTCCAAGATTCACTAATGATGTTGATGACTACAGGATTGTTTTATTATGCTCAACTAAAACCCCAAGCAACACACAATAAGGAGCTACACCAAGCTAGCTCACTCCCAAATAATCCAAAATCCATCTCAATCACAAACAATCCCTTCCATCACAATTTCACAAACTGGATTTATTATCAAATGGAAAGTGAAGAACAAATTAATTAATACACCATACACAAACCCAACTGAACCAAATTAGCTAGAGAGGATATATAAAACAAGAAATCTAGATGCTTATTAGTGTGAATAATAAGGTTCCCCTGTTTCCTCCATTTCTATAAGTAAAGAAGGGGCTTCAGTATTGCTGGAACACATAATTCTGATGATTGGCATGAAGAACATAATGAGACATGCATATCTGATAAATAATTGCATAGTAATGGAGGTTGTAAATGTCAATTGCTGCATTATATTATACTGACAGTAGTTACAATACATTGAATACAATGATAAGACAAGGAAAGAAAATAAGAGGATGGATGGGGTACAAATCTTTTCTTTCAAGAATTCTGAAATATCCATATTTCCATGGATGTCTAGTACTGGCGGCGACAAATTTCAACGCTCCCTTCATTTGCGAATTTATGCAAATGCCCATAAATCTCTCAAAAGGATTTTGAGGTATCTTACTTGATGAAAGAAATTGATTTACATTTACCATTTCTTGTTCAAGTTTTCATCATTTCACACCTCTTCATACCTTAAATTTCTTCATAAAGTTTCAATTGTGTCCTTCAATATCAAACTTAGCCGTGCACTCTCACGATGTATTTCCCAGAGAATTTTTATTGAGAAAAGCCTACACTTGCTCAAATTAGGCTTGTCGGATGTGTTTTTCTCTACATTCTTCAACAGAAAACTAAAATGTGTTCACTTAGTATATGAGATTTTCTCTAAATCAGAACCTTGCACAGCTGACCCATCAGAACAAATCAAAATAGTTCTAGGGTTCTGAAACCATCTCCCTGGCTCTCTGGGTATGAAATTCTGAACCTGATGGTACGAAAGTGCAAGTTCTGTTTCCCTTCAATTTGAAAATAGGTTTTGAACCAATCAAAGAAGAAACTGAAAACCCAGAAATTAACCATAGAGTTCTTCATAACAGATGGGAAAGAAAAAATTGTTTAATTAAAAATGGTGACTGGCCTCCTGAATTGGAAATCGTTAAGTATCCTCATCAATTTAAGATCTCTGAGGAAAGGTCAGGCGAATCAATCGCAAGCTTCGCCTATCTATACCAACCCCTGATCATGGAAACCCTAATTTGCAGTCGAAAAGTTTTGCATAGAGAGATGAATGGGGTGGTTGAGAGCAGCCGAGCATGTGAGAAAGAACAGGGTATGAAAGGAGGGGATTTTAGGGACAACAGTTTAAAACAAAGACATATACTGACTTATTTCGTCGGTTTTATTTAAAACCGTTCTTAATTTGTAATAGTATAAAACGTGAAATATTTTTTGCCACGCTTTATAAGAAACCGTCGTATTTCAGTTTTTCTAAACCTTCGTTTGAATGTTTTTCATTGACACAATTGCTTTTAAAATGTCTTTTTATTTTTACTATTAACTTAAGCTAACATTTGATGAGGTTACAAATTTTAAAACGGTAAGATTTTTATATAAAGATCTATATGGCAATGATAATGAATAGATTACATTCAACATGGGAGATGAAAGCCACTCTACACATAGACAATTGGTTTTGGATGCCCAGAAATTTAATATGGCATAAGAGCAAGTCTACACGTGATAGGCCTGAAGGCCAACATGCTCCACGTAACTTAATAGAAATTCACGAGTAAGAGGCTCAAAATAACCCCATATTAGAGGGGGTGTGTTGAGAATAGTCCCCACATAAGAAGATGAAAAGCTTACAACCCAATATATAAAGATTATGGACACTCCACTCATAACCAATTGGTTTTGAGTTGGATGCATGCCTACAACAAAACCGAACATATAAGAGTTAGAATGGGTTACAAATATTGTGTTTTTCTCCTTCACAGTTTTTACTATTTCTCAATAGAGGGAGGTTATTGCACCCCCTCTTAGAACGCCCTCTTATAACGCCCCCTCCTGTGGGGCCCATATGCGATGCATTCAGGGGCTGATTTTTTGTGGGATGTTCATCTTAATATGCTTATCATTATATTAAAAAATCAGTGGGTCAAATAGTTATCAATTTTTAAGAAGTAATTTGAGGGGGTTAAAAGTTTTAAAACGAACTGATTTTTTAATATGATGATATACATATTGAGAAGAACATCCCATAAAAAAATCAGCCCCTAGATGCATTGCATATGGGCCCCACAGGAGGGGGCGTTATAAGGGGGCGTTCTAAGAGGGGGTGCAATAACCTCCCTCTTCTCAATATATGTAAATAGGAATGAGAATATCCAAGAATTGCCAAGTACTAGAACTAGTTATCCAAATTTTGTACTGTCGATTCTATACAACTGTCGATAATGGCTTGTCAGTTGTGAAGAACCGACAACACAATTAAAAAGTATTTGTCATTTTATATAACTGACATACCATTTTATAAAATTTGTATTGTTTACTAATATCAGGCAACTAACGAATAGTTGGGCCAAAAAGTTGTGTAAATTTATCCCTAGATAGTCTCTATTTTAAAAGTTCCTCACTTGATAAATAGTAGGAGAATAAATCATATAATTATAGTTGAACATGCGTGAGACATGCATGAAGATAACAGGAGATATACTTTACGTAAAAGACTAAAGAATTGAATGTAAAAATTGTTGTCGCAAGCTGTAAATAAATAGCCGTTGGAGAAAAAATGATGGTTATTCAAATTTTGTACTACCATTATATTTGTATGGTAAGTCTAGCTGGTCATTCATACCCGTTAGGGTCAAGGTGCGTGGTGGCTTGAGTGGGTATGTGTTGTGTGAGGCCTGAGGGATGTACCTGTGAGTTGCCTCTCCTTAATGACACGGATAGAGAAATTTGATGAGAGAGCACGATTTGGAATCGTTTAGGAGAGATTTTTGGAAAAGAAAATGATTAATTACCTTTTCTTTCTAGGAAGAAAAATAAAAACTAGATCATTTTGAAGCTTTTAACCTCATCAAAAATTGATGGTAAATTTTGTTTTGTTTTTTGTTTTAAATTAGCATTTGAATCATCTCCAGTGGACCTATACAAACATTTCTTGCGCATTCCTTTTTAAGCGCGGGCTAGTAGAACTGTTATGAAGAAAACATATCTTCGTAGATTGATAGAACTTTATACATTAAATTTCATTAATAGCCCTTGGTGGAAGTTTTAATACATTCAGCCATAATTTCTTTTCCTTACTTTCCTTAGAGGGAAATTAATAATTTCCAGCCTCATAATTGTCTCTAGGGTGGCTTCTGTTTTACAATAGAATAGATAGATAGCATTTGCCAAAAGATAGAAGACTTGGCATACACCCACCTTGATCTTGCAAAAACTTGAAAAATTAAGCCATGGGTCTCAATGGAAGATCCTTTGAAGAGCCTTAGATTAATTACAGTTGTTGAAGGCAAAAGCTTCAAGTTCTTTGAGGGGAAGACAATATAGCAAAAGGGTTTGGTATTGGATGAGATGGAGAATGTTCTCCTTCTCCCATCAGAGATTACCTTAGAAATATTTTCTCGCTTACCCGCAGAGTCAGTCTTAGAATGCAAACGAGTATGCAAAACTTGGCAAAATCTCCTCCTCCAGCAGCTTGATCCTTACTTTGTTGATATGCATCTCCGACGTCGCCAACTACATCAACTTGAATATGATGACAACAATTCTACCAATGCTCTTGCTGTTGCTGCTGCTCAGGTAGGTGTGGGTCTTGTTTTCTTGCTTCCTTCTGAGAAGAAAAGTAGTGGCTACCCACTTTACTATGGAGAGTATGATGAGAATAATACTGATGAACAGTTCACTTACAAGACGCTCAGAAGGATCAATCATCCTCCTATTAAGAAACGAATCCAACGATGTATCACGTATTCCATGGTAGGTTCATGCAATGGTTTGATTTGTTTCTCTGAACCCAAAGGATACAGCGTCGCAGATCCAGTCCACATCTGCAATCCCATTACAAGAGAATGTGTGTATCTTCCAAGATTAGACTTTAACATTCCGGACTATGTTATTAGAATCCTTAGCGGATTTGGTTACGATCCTTTGACTAATGAATACAAGGTTGTTAGAATCTACTACTGCATCGACGATCCTTCTATCGGACAGGTCCAGGTATACACTCTTGGTGGTGGCAATGAATGGAGAAACATAGGAGCAATTGCCAATTTGCTTCCATCACTGGGTATCTTTGCTAATGGAGCTCTTCATTGGCTCAATGCCGTGGAACGAAAAATTATGGCCTTCAACTTGACAGATGAGAAGTTCTATGAGATCGACCCAACACCACCTTGTTTTCTTCCTCCTGTAATCTACAATTACAATTTCAAACTCAAAACTGTGGGAGGGTGGCTGTGCATTGTTGAACGCAAAGATTTAGGCCGAACTTTAGATATATGGCTGTTGAAGATGACGAAGAACAGTACTACCGACGATACAAAAGAACAAGAGTTCTCTTGGAGTTGGAGTAGGGAGTTAAGTATAACTTCGGAAAGCATTTACCGAAATAAATATGAACCCTTCGCCTTCACAAAGAGTGGTGAACTTCTATTTTGTTGCAATGATAGCGTTCTCTCTCGTTATGACCCAGAAACTAGAACTTTCAAACAAGTTGTGGAAATGAAATTTCTTGAAGCAACTCCTCATACAAATACCTTTGTTTCATTGAAAGCTATCGGAGAAAACTGTAGGAAAAGAAAATATAAGTGGCAGTGATCGTGACTGGATCAGGTGAAGGAGTACTAGAGCCAGAAAGGTTGCAACCATACTTGGGTCGCCAAGAACTTGTATGCAACATTTAAAGCCAATTCTACTTATTTTTAGCATCAGTTTTGAAACTTTTTTTTTGGAAAATGATTGAAAGACACTGAGCTTTAAACTTTCTTTTTGCGTCCTAGCAAACAGTGGTGGGATTTTGACTGATATTTATTTATTTATCCTCCGTAAATTGCGGGCTTCCAAATCCTACTGCGATTAATTGCTTGAGCGCAAAAAAAGTTGAAGCCCGGCTGGGCTTGTGAAATTGGGACTCCTTTTTTCTTTTTAAATTAAATACTCCTTGTGTTTTTAGTAATCTTATTTCTTCATTTAACTTATTTAAGACCTGAAACAAGTGTTTACCTTTCTAGCACAATCTGGTTTTTAATTATGTTACAAAGCAGTGTTGATCAATATTTTGCTATTTCTTGCCTATTTTTATTTTAATTTTTTCTGTGGGGAATGTTTAGAGAATGTGTTATATTAAGCTGCTGCAAATTTTTCTTGCTTTTGTCTTCTGTTAATGTAAAATGCATATTAGGGTTTCCATGCTACGTACAAATGACTATATATCCTTGAAAGATAGGATGTAGTATAAGAAAACCTGTGTTAGGACTTTGACGTACAGGCCAAAGAGATGGTGAAAACCAAGTCCATGTCAATCCTACGTACTAGCAAGTGAAAAAGCAATAGGATCACATATTAGAACCCACAGGAAGGTATAAACAAGGTGAAAGGATAAAAGAGAAACAACCCCATTAAGCCAATTGGCTTGGTTGCGTGTTCCAGCTTTCGACTCACCTAGTTAGGCATATGGCTAGGCTATTACAAATGGGTCCTTGCTTGCAGCCATAGAATTAGTGTCACCCAAAGGACATCCATGATTACCTATAAAAAAAAAAAACCTAGGTATAGCTATTCCGGCACGCTGTGTGGATCTATATTCATCGATCAGTTTCTTTTGTCGTTTTTTTTCCCTATTTCTTTGTCAAGTAAGTATAGGCATTGGTTTATGTATGCCCCTAGCTAATAGCACAATCAGCCTTTTTGTTCTGTTAGAAATCGTAGTAAGGAGGGTTGTTAGAGAATGTACATGTGCTTTCTCCATATGAATCTGTTGCAGTTTTCTCTTTGCTTTCTTTTTCTGTTATATATGTAGAATGCATGTGAGGGATTCCATGATACAATTAATGGGGAGTTCTTGTGATCCCTAGTTGTTGGTTTGTGTACCTTTTGATATGTTTACTTGGGAAAAAAAAAACCCTAGGTATATAGATATTGAAGATAACAATTGCCAAAACTTGAATATATCAAATATATATATATATATATATATATCTGCTTCGTCTCATTGAAAGCTGTAGGAGAAACCTGAAACAGTCGTTTGCCCTTCCGGCATGGTCAGCTTAGGCATAACTAAATAAGATGTGTGCCCCCTTGTAGCACAATCAGATTTTTTAATCTGTTACAAAGCTGTGTGAGGAAGGTTTATAGAGAATGTGTGTACGTGTTTCTACATATGATTCTGTTGCAATTTTCTCTGCTTTCTTCTTCTTCTTCTGTTATGTAGAATGCATGTGAAGGACGATTCCATGATACAAAAAGGAAGTTCTTGTGATCCATAGTTGTTCATTTGTGTACCTGCAGCTTTCGAGTTTTGATATGTTAATTTACTTGAAACATAGGAACTAGTATAGGAAAATGCAAAGATAATCAGATCAATCAGGTGATGAAGGAGTACAAGAGAGCAAGATATATTCTTTACTCATATATAAGGCAGCAGGTTTCCAATTTCTTCAAGCAATACTAGAGAATGTAAAGATAATTGGATCAGGTGAAGGAGTACAAATTTAAGCTAACTTGGTATGCTTTAGAGAATGTATCTTTTCTCTATTTCTATCTGCTGCGCGCTAATCTGTATGTAAATTTAAAATCTTTGTCTAAAGTAAGACTTAAACTACGACGTACAGTTGTCCCTGAAACTGTGGTCTAAGGTGCTTGTTTTGAGAGCATTTTGGGTACCTTTTATTTCAAGAGTTCCATGGACAAATTTCAACGCTCCCTTCATGTGCTCGGGTACTTTCTGAGGCGCATTTATGAAATTACATAAATGCCCATAAGATCTGTCAAAAGGATTTTGAGCTATCTTATTACTTGATCATGGAAGAAATTGGTTTATATTTACCATTTCTTGTTAATGTTTTCATCATTTCACATCTCTTCATGCCCTAAACTTCTTCAGAAGGCTTTAACTATAAACAAACATTTGATGAGGTTAAACATTTTAGAACGCTAAGATTTTTATATAAAGATCTATATGGCGACGATATCATTCTCACATTGTCGGTTCACCTCCATGTGCTCCCCAGAGGAACTGTCCATTATATGTCTAAATAAGCATATCTATAAGTAATAGCATAATGTAAAATTACGTTATACTATAAGGTTAAAATGACTATTCTTGCGTACGTGTTCAAAATGTGATTCTCACGCTAGACTTGTTTGTTCTTTACACCCACCTAAGGGTCCCTTATAGATGAAAATGAACATATTATATTCAACATGGGAAGATGAAAGCCCAACAATACTATACATATATATATATTTAAAGATCCTCGACCACTTCACTCTCATAGTCAATTGGTTTGGGATGCCTACAAATTTAATTCGGCATCAGAGCAAGTCCACATGTAATAGCCCCAAAGGCCACGTGTGCTTTACGTCACCCAATAAAATTCTACGAGATAGGGTCAAAATAACCCACATGTGGGAGCGTACTGAGAATAATCTCAAATGGGAAGATGAAAGCCTTGCAACCTAATATTAAAAGATTTTGAGCCACTCTACTCATAACCAATTAGTTTTGAGTTGGATGCCTACAACAAAACCGCACAAACAAGAGTTAGTGCTATTTGAACCGACCAAGTTACAAAAGCTGTGCCCGATGCTTATGTGACATGGTCGGTCCTACTGCCATGTAAGTTGGAAACCCCTTCAAAACACTTTTGAGAGGGAAAAATGATGAGTCCCATCCTGCCACATAAGCTTCCGGCACCACTTTTGTAAACCCAAAGTATTATTGGAATTAGAATGGGTTACAAATATTGCTTTATTCTCCTTCAGAGTTTTAACTATTTTTCAATACAAGTAAATAGGAACGAGAATATCCAAGAACCGCCAGTACTGGAACCAATTATCCAAATTTTGCATTGTCCATTCTATACAACCATCGATAATGGCTTGTCGATTATAGAGCCGACAACATAATATTACAATGTAATTTATCATTTTATATAACCAACATGTTGTTATGTAAAATTTGTACTGTCAATTAATATCAATTAATTAACGAATCAAAAAGTTTTGTAGATTTATCCCTAGATATTCTCTATTTGAAAAGTTGCTCACTTGATGAATAGTAGGAGAATAAATCATATAATTATAGTTATACATGCGTGACACATACAAGAAGATAACAAGAGATTAACTTTACGTAAATGACTACAGAATTGAATGTAAAAATTGTTGTCCCAAGCTGTACATATATAGCCGTTAGAGAAAAAATGATAGTTATCCAATTTCATTACTACCATTCTATATTTATGGTAAGTTTAGCTGGTCTTTCATAGCCGTGAGGCCTGAGGGCTACCTGTGAGTTGTCTCTCCTTAATGATATGGATAGAGAAATTTGATGAGAGAGCATGCTTTGGTATCGTTGAGGAGAGATTTTTGGAAAAGAAAATCATTAAATTATCCTTTCTTTCTATAAAAAAAAAAAAATGAGATTATACTAAAGTTTTTAACCCTATCAAAAATTTGTTTCAATTTGATGGTAAATATATATATATATAT
>MVGT01001416.1:27934-49048 GCA_002174775.1 Macleaya cordata
AACAAAATTTATATTTAAAATAATATTTTTAAAGGTTAAAATTAATAAAATATAATAAATAATATAAAAATAATTGACATACATATATATTTATATGATAAAAATAAGTATATAAATAAATATATAGATAATTTTATAATTAATTATATATATTTACTAAACGGGGCGGGGACGGGGTGGGGAATGTGATCCCCGTCCCCGCCCCGTCCCTGGGCGGGGATGAAATTTTCTCCCCCATCCCCGCCCCATTAGGAGCGGATCCCCGCGGGGACCCTGATCCGTGGGGATTTTTGCCATCCCTAGTGAAGAGAGCATCTCACAGATCCCCATGTGAGCCCCTACTCGTATCTCCTAGCTGGCAATTTTTTGTTGGACTGTTGTTATTGTTCCTAGCAATTTTTTTCACGCACCTTTTGGATTGGAGACTTATTTCTCTCTCCAAGACTTCCACAACTTCCACATTAGGTAGAGTCCAACTAACTTATCTCTTAGATAAGTATTTTGACTTATTCAAAATTTAAATCTCCTATGTACTAGCATTTCACATTTCACGTTTCTTACATTCATGCATAGATGGTGTTATTTACACCCACAAATTGTTGGGTTATCTTAACCCAAAAATATTCAAAAGTAGGCCTGGGTACGTGGGCCCCATTGGTTCCACACTTAAATTCACAAATAATTTATCTGAGTATTACATTCTTAATGGGTTACCTGTTGATCAATATGGACCTTAATTCTAAGACCTCCATAAGGTTTTGATCAGATCCTATCTATCAATGTAGAAGAACTTAATTTACAAAATCGTAGTAAATGACAGTCTTTAGTCATCCTCAGTCTATTCAGATTCATTTGTTTTTGTGGCTTCAAAAGGAACCAATTGCAAGGTAAAACTTGGAGATGGAGCTTGATACTGTGCAAAGTGTTCAAGTCATGAACGAGCTAGCAATCGTGGAAACGATTATACAGTTGCTACATAGAGTCATGGTTGAATTTTTTTTTTTAAACATGGCAGTATCAAACTCACAAAATGTTCTATCTCAACACGGCATTCTCTCGTTCCTAATTCGGCCTCATAAACGTACAATAAGATCTTCAACAAAGCATGTTAACCAATTGGTAACTCTTCTAAACTTGGCAACTTGGTAAAAGCTCAAGACTCCCCTTTAGCATTTCTGCTTCATCAACCAGTAGAACTCATGAGTTTTCCCCTTGGCCTCCATTGGCATGTTTCAGCGATCCGAGAGTGTCTCTTTTACGGGTTTCCCACCTCGCATTGTAGGGCTTGCTCGGCTAGATAGAATTGGTTTTCCTTATTACGAGTTAGGCGTAGGTAGCGATGTGTTGGATGTTGTTATTCGAGCTTTCCTCCTTGTCCCCCTTTTTTTCAAAGGTTAGGCTGGAGGTGTGTTTGCTTATACTGGGGAAGTTTTTTAATCAATCAATTTTTCATGGGGAATTCTTTTGAAGTCCACCCAACTACTTCCTTTTAGGCTGCTGCATATATTTGGTTGTGTTTGCCACCCATGCCTTACCCAACAACGTACCCAAATCTGAACCAATTTAAACACTATCAAATTAAGACCTACTGCTCAAAACCTCAAAACTAGATTTCTGAATTATG
Organism: Macleaya cordata; assembly: GCA_002174775.1. Lineage (NCBI taxonomy): Eukaryota > Viridiplantae > Streptophyta > Magnoliopsida > Ranunculales > Papaveraceae > Macleaya > Macleaya cordata. The sequence goes on from MVGT01001416.1 coordinate 29,559, forward strand.
TCCTCTAACGTGAACTGGAATCAGGTTTTTAGGTTGCCTATTTGGTTGAGATCAAAGGGTTTGTAAGGCTGGTCAAACCAACCAAAAACAAGGGTGGGTGAATAGTAGAATTATGGGGGTGCATACAAAACTGCTCTTTAATATGTGGGGTAGGGGTATGTTTTGAGAAGATTTTTAGGGGTGAAATAAGGAAACGCAATTGAAAGAGTTTAGGTATTCAGGAAGTACTACTTGGAGGACTAGAAAAAACCATGGGATCTCATCAATAGTTTCCTAAAATACCAAAAGGGTTTGGACTTGGATCAGTGATCGATGGAGACCAATCTTCTTCTTCTCCCAACAGAGATAGCATTAGACATATTTTCTCGCTTACCGGCAGAGTCAGTTTTACGGTGCAGACGAGTATGCAAAACATTGAGAAATCTCCTCCAGCTTGATACTAAGTTTGCTGATATGCACCTACGTCGCCAATTTCGGCAGCTTGGTCATGATGATCACAACAATTATAACAATGGAGGTGGTGCTGCTGCTAAGGTAGGTCTGGGTGTCCTTTTCTTGCTTATGACAGAAAACACAAGTGTTGGCGGCTATCCACTTTACTATGGAGAGTTTGATGAAAATAATAGTATTGGTGATGATCAGAAGTACACTCACATGACACTTACAAGGATCAACCATCCTCCCTTTAAGAAGCGAATTAAGCGACTTCCCACGGAATTGCTGGTTGGTTCGTGCAATGGTTTGATTTGTTTCTCTGAACCCCAAGGATACAGCGTCGCAGATCCAGTCCACATCTGTAATCCCATCACAGGAGAATGTGCAGATCTTCCAAGATTAAACAATCACATTGAGTACAAGCTTATTGATAGAGTTATTTGCGGATTCGGTTACCTTCCTTCTACTAATGAGTACAAGGTTGTAAGAATCTACTACTGTTGCAAGGAACGTTTAAAGGGACATGTTCAGGTATACACTCTTGGCAGTGACAATGGATGGAGAAACAAAGGAGAAACTACATATTGGTTGCGTCGATTACCGGGTATTCTTTCAAATGGAGCTCTTCATTGGCTGACCAACCACAATAGGGAATGGAAGATTGTGGCTTTTGATTTGGCAGATGAGAAGTTCCATGTAGTCCCTTCACCAACTTGTTTCAGTCGTGTATTGGAATTTGATCTCCTAGTGTTGGAAGGGAGGCTTTGTTTTGTTTCCCGGGCGGAAAGTTTAGATATATGGTTATTAAAGAAGACGAAGAACAAGAAGACTACTACTACCTACAATATAACAGAACGGAATGAGTACGAGTCTTGGAGTTGGATAAAAGAGTTTACTATAGCTCGAGAACTCAGGAACTGTCGTAACTTTAAACCATTTGGCCTCACAAAGAGTGGTGAAGTTCTACTTCGGAGCAATACAGCTATTCTCTTTCGTTATGATCCAAAAACTGAAACTTTAAAACAACTTGTGGATATGAAATTTCTTGAAGTAATTCCTCATATGAACAGCTTTGTTTCAATGGAAGCTCTGGGGGAAAAGTGTAGGAAAAGAAGAAGATGTATGCGTAGATAATTAGATCAGCATTCTTTGCATCCTAACAGGGCAGAGTTGAGAACTTGGGCTCAACACTTGAAGCCAATTCGACTATTTCTAGCATCAAGTTTGAACCTTTTTTTTTTTGTTTCAATTAATAAGGCTTGTGTTACTAATTTGCTGCTATTTATTGCATTTCTTTGTCTGTTTTTTCCTATTTCTTTGTCAAGTTAGTAAGGATAAGCGCATATGCGCGTAGGTTAAAGACAATCCTACTTATTTTTAGCATCAAATTGGAACTTACTCATTGTGTTATTAATAATTTTTTCTTATTTAAATTTAGGACCTGAACCAGATGTATTCCCTTATGGAATAATCAGCTTTCTTTTTCTGTTATTTGTTCTACTTTCTGTTAATGTAGCATGTGAGAGTTGGGGAGTTCTTGTGATTAACTACTACTCTGCTTCGAAGTAGTATGAAAACCTATCTTAGGAATTTGACAGGTATATATATCCACCAAGAATTGGATACAATAACCAAGCAAGGGGCCAAATATCAGAACCAAATTTTAAACTTAAAACATGGAAAGCATGGTATTCACCTTTTCGTTGGGAACGAATTCGCTTTCCTCTCCAGTATTGGAGTCAAGAATTCAAGAGGTTGAGATTGTATCTGAAAACTTAGGATATGGAAAAACCTTTTTCCCACCTTCGAACTTTCGTCTTTTCATATAAGATTAGTTGTTGGGAATGTATATCATTCTTCTGCTGTGTGCAGAAATCACGAAAAAATTCAGAAGTTTATACGGAATCCTGGGCAGCAAATTCTGTTGTGGAATTACACATGAAAGGATGAAGTTGTGCTCAGAAATTTTGCTCCAATGATTTTTAAATTCTCTAAGCTCAAGGAAGGTTAGGTTAATTGGTGAATTCATTTAAAAGGATATGAAGCTTACTGGCCATGTGGATATGGAGGTATGGAGAAGAGAGACATAATTTATGGAGGAATTTGATATGTGACAATTATGGAGGGAATGAGAATGTCTGGTTCCTAAACCAGTCACGCAGAAATATGGTCATGGAGTTTGGAGGGGAATAACAATATATATGAAGCTTATAAGGGATACCAATGCTAGGAGAATTCTTGAACTTACTTGGGGAGACTAATGTTTGATTCCCCTGAAGAAGATGTTAGATTTGGGACCAAAATGAGAAAGGATTCTTGGGCTGCAGCCTTAAAGTCGATTCCTACTCTAGGTATGATGCAGAGGTGGGGTATCTACTTAGTAATAGGTGCTTTCTCTGTGGAACTCAAGCGGAATCGGCAGACCATGTTCTGTTGCATTGCAAATTCACCTTTGGTATCTAGTGATATTTCATGGAGGGATTTAGGATAGAATCAGTGATGCCGGGGTCTGTTATTATGCTACTTTCGAGCTGGAGAAAGAGGGCTTAAACAAGAAAGAGGAGTTTGTGTTGAGAGTGTTGCCTTATTCCATTTGCCATTTGGTGGATTGTGTGGAATGAAAGAAACTCAAGTTAATTATTAAATCATGTAGTTTTCTTTGGGGGACTGCTAGGGGGATGTTTTTTGATGATTTTGTGTGTCAATGAAGGGAGAAGATTCATAGTATGTAATCTCCCTCCTAGTTTGTTCGAGCCACTTTTTGCTATACCATTTGGTGGGAAAGGAACTCTTGTCCCTTTGAAGGAAAAGATTGGAAGCCTTATGTGCTATCAGTAGAAGTGAAAAGCTCAAAATTTTTCTCGGACGAGAGCAGCATTTTGATCCTAATCAAATCGGTGGCTTCGCTTCTTGGATGCTTAATTGGGACAACTTGTTTCTCTTTTAGCTTGTTCTGATGTCTTCTGCATATGTCTGCTCTTTGAGTAAGGTTTTAACTTTGTTTGGATGTTAGGTTGAGTTGTTGCAAAAAATATTTTAGGCTTCTGAGTTGATTATTTGTGAGGACGATCTCCTCACCGTATAGAATCACCTAAAAACAATCAAATCATTCTAAAGCTACTAACCCCATAAAAAAATTGGCTGAAATTTAATGGTAAAATAAATGGTTCTTAGAGTTTAGAACTACTTAATCAATTTCTTATGGGGTCAAAAGTTTAGAAGGTTGTAAATTTTTTTTTTCCAAGATGATCTGCTTGCTTAGTATATCACTCTTACAATAAAATTAGTCTTTGGATCATCTCCATGTGGACCCCACCTGCAAGTGTAAACAAGGTGTAAGAAAAAGAGTGGCATTGGGAGAAAAGTGGTGGTCAGGGTGCAAGTAACGTGCAAATATAAATTTGCATTTTCTCTTTTTCACCCCGTCATTTTTTTTTTTGAGAAATATATCAATTGCCTAAAATTTAATGTAGCACTTGCCAAAAATATAGAAAGAAGACTTGATTATTCACTTTTTTGTTTTTCTTGCCAACTAATAAAATTCTTTATTTGGGGGTGAAAAGAGTTTATCATTACAATAAGTAACAGCATGCAGCAGAAAGAGCTACGTATCAACCAAACGTAGTACTAGGGTTTCTGAATAGACGATTCTTGAAAGACAAAAAGCTTCAAGTTCTTGTTTGGAATAGGATCAATGATGGAGAATCTTTTTCTTCTTCTCCAAGAAGAGATATCATTAGACATATTTTCTTGCTTACCCGCGGAGTCAGTCTTAGAATGCAGACAAGTATGCAAAACATGGCGAGATCTCCTCTGTCTTCCTTACTTTGTTGATATGCACCTACGCCGCCAATTTCTGCAGCTTGATCAAGATGATCACTACAATTCTAATAATGGTGTTACTGGTAAGGTGGGTCTGAGTCTCCTTTTCTTGCATCTGTCAAAAAACAAAAGTGTTGTCTACCACCAACTATTCTATGTAGAGTCTGACGAGAATATTAATATTGACAAGCAGTACACTTTCAGGACTCTTAGTAGGATCAACAATCCTCACGTGTGAGATTTACATAGTTGGTTCATGCAACGGTTTGATTTGTTTCGCTGAATACCAGGGGGACCGTGTCGAAGATCTAGTCCGTATCTGTAATCCCATCACTAGAGAAGTTAAGGATCTCCCAGGGTTAGATATTAATGGAGCATACAAGAGTACTGATGGAATGTGTTACGGATTGGGATACCTTCCTTCCACTAATGAGTACAAGGTTGTTAGAATCTACTACCCAAGTTATGTAGAACCCTTGGGACAGGTTCAAGTATACACTCTTGGCAGTGGCAATGGGTGGAGAGACAAAGGAGAAATCAGAGGGAGCGGAAGATTGTGGCCATCACTGGGTACCCTTGCAAATGGAGCTCTTCATTGGCTGTTCTACAAGGAATGGAAGATTGTTGCCTTCGTTTTGGCAGAGGAGTTCCCTTTGGTCCCATCATCACCTTGTGTATGTCCTTATAATTATTACCACCAGTTTAATCTCCCAGTGTTGGGAGGGTGGCTGTGTGTTGTTCAATATCCAATAATGTCAGGTGAAAATTTAGACATATGGCTATTAAAGAAGACGAATAACAGTACTACCTACGGTACAAAAGAAAATGACTACCAGTTGTGGAGTTGGAGTAAGGAGTTCAGTATATCTTCGGATGACTACAGGAACCTTTATATGTATTATCCAATCGCCCTCACAAAGAGTGGTGAACTTATACTTCAGTTCCAGCATAAAATTCTCTATAGATATAACCCAAAAACTGGAAGTTTCAAACAACTTGTGGGTGCTATGGAATTTCTTGAAGCAATTCCTCATACCAACAGCTTTGTTTCACTGAAAGCTTTAGGAGAAAGTGTAGTATACTAACCGAAGACATAATTATGCAAAGATAATTGGATCAGGTGAAGCAGTATGTACTAGAGCCAGAAAGGTTGCAACCTAACTGGGTAGAGTTGAGAAGTTTTACTCGACACAATTAGCTTTTTGTTCTGATCAAGTAATCCTCGTATTAGTAATAATATTTCGTCATTTAACCTATTTATGACCTGAAATAGATGTTTGCTGCCCCCTTCCAGCACAATTAGCTTTATTCTGTTAGAAAACTGTGGAACTATATTGTTCTATTTTTTTCGTTTTGGTTAAAGAATGTGTGTTTTCTCCAACAGAATCTGTTGCAATTTTCTCTTTGCCTTGATTGTATTACCACCTGATGAAACTTTAGTCCACAACATTTTAGATGGAATACACCAATCCAAACTTTCAAGTTCTGATTTTATCAACTACTAGTACTTAATGGAATACACCCATTGATATTCTTACAAACCATGAAGAATTTCAGTGCCATTAAAGTTTGGCACTATAATAGTATAGATTTTCTCAGACAACTATCCCAGCACAGCTAATTCATTTTACAAGGACCAATCAGTTCACATTTTTTCGGAAAAGGCACAATTTTATTCCAGGGGATGCAAAGACTGCACCTCATTAGTTCTTTTTTCCACATACTTCGGAACAAATCGGAGTTGCTGAACAGAAACACCACCATAGCATTGACACAGCTATCACATTTCGTGCTCAACGCAAACGCTACCTGAATCCAGACCTACTGCTCAAACATCAAGACCAGATTTCTCAATTCAATTCCCTAAACTTGACAACACCTTCAGCTAGCTCACCAAATGTATCCACCACTTCCATTCCACAACTCAATCCGATACAGCTCAAACATAACCCAACCACTGTTACTATCTTAGTTGATCCTACTCAAACCGATTAAATACTCGATCGACCTTCAACCCCAACTCGAACTAGCCAAGACTCTCAGAATCCCACAATCAGTATATACCACAAAGCAATCACCCAATGATTACTCGCCGTATCTGTCCCCAAAACGGTGTTGGAAAAAGTCGTTCGGATGTTCTCTAACTTTTTCTGGGGCTCTCATTAGGGTAAGCCTAAGCGCAAATGGGTTTCCTGGAATAGTATATGCAGACCTGTGTCAGAAGGGGGCCTTGGTGTGCGCAACATTGAGGAGGTGAGGCGCAGCTTCAGACTTAAGGCCCTTTGGAATGTTTTGACCAGTAAGTCTGTCTGGTCGAATTTTATCAGTGGAAAATATGGTATCAACAGTAATATTCTGTCTGGATACACTCCTCCTCAAACTGCTACCAAATTTTGGAAGGAATGCGCAGGTCTTATGGCGGTGCTTGTTAAGAACTCGGCGTGGAAAGTGGGCCAAGGTGACATGAGTTTCTGGCACGAGAATTGGAGCAATAATGGGATTCTGGCTGAAACCTATAATGGGATACCTACTATCACCAACATTACCCTAAAGGAAGCAGTAGAGGCGGAGTTTAATGTTAATGGCCTTCCAGTGGGCTGTATACCCCAAGTAAATTGTCTTTACGATTCTCGCTTATCGGCTGAGTCGGATGAGCGCCTCTGGGCCCCAAGCACTGATGGTATCTTCTCTGTTAGGTCAGCCGTTGCCCAGTTTCGGGAGCCGGCCTCGAACTGCCTTTTTGCTCGCTTCTACTGGGTTGACTTTATTCCGAAGAAAATGTCCGTTCTCTTCTGGCGGGTCCTCCACAATGCTGTGCCGGTTGATACAAGAATCCAGAATTGCTCCATCAGTTTGGCCTCGGCTTGTGTATGTTGCACTCAGCGCCGTATTGAATCACTGGATCATCTTATGTTACATGGAACCATTGCCACCTCGTTATGGGATCATTTTGCTCCTCCCTTCGGTTTAAGTCGTCTGAACTTCCAGGAGTTTAGAGACTTTATCTGGGCTTGGTTCAATGTGGCTCCGGTGGGTTCTCAGATGGGTTTGCTTGCTATTATCACTCCCCTAGTGATTATCTGGGAGGTTTGGTCAGAACGGAATCGCAGGAGACACAACGACCCCCCAGTTTCGCCTCTCTTCACCCGAAGCAAAGTGCTCAAGTGGATCCACGACATTAATTTCAGGTCAAAGGTGGAGAGACACAGTCCGTCTTCTATCAATAACATTCTTCAGACTTGCAGGGTCCCTCTTGCTCCAGTCCGGAGGAAGACGTTAAAAATCCTTCGCTGGTCTACACCCCCACCAGGGTACTTCATACTTAACACAGATGGGGCGTCAGCGGACTTGTTGGCGGCAGGTGGAGGGGTGGTCCGGGATAATAGTGGATACATAGTCGCAGCCTTCCACAGTTACTATGGCTCAGGGACGAACAACATGGCGGAATCGCGTGCCTTGCTGGATGGTCTGCTTTTATGTAGTCAGATTGGAGTTAGGAGAATTGCAGTTAGGGTGGACTCAAAACTGGTGGCATCCTGGTTCCATTATAAATATAAGATTCCATGGACCATTCTCCGGTGGTGGAGGAGGATTAGAGATCTTGCCAGTAATTTGGATCTTATGGTCGGTCATGTTTATAGAGAATTAAATGCTCCAGCAGATGCCATGGCAAACATGGGGTTCTCTACTCGCACTGATCATATTTTTCTATCAGATTTCCCATCGCGAATTGTGGGCCTCGCTCGTTTGGATAGAATGGGGGTTCCATATTTTAGGAACAGTTAAATTTTATGATTTGATGGCTACTTGGGGTCATCTTAGTATGTTCGTGGTCGTAGATGCTTTTTGCTCTTTTCTGCCTTCTTTTTCTGTACTGCTTTGTTGTTTAAGGCTCAGGGAGGTTTTGGTTTCAGTCCCCCTCCTACAAGGGTTTTGCTGATTAATAAAATTCCCTCGCCCCGACGAGGTTTTAAAAAATGATTACTCGCTTCCAAAGATAGTATTCACATGAAGAGCGCCTTTTTGACTACCCACGCCCTGTACCAACATCCCTTATGACCATGAAACTTATTGAAGAGCCAACATAAGGCATCCAAGGCATCCAAGGAAACCTGTTGGAGATCATCTATGGCAGCAGAAGAGTTTAAGGCATTGCAGTGATCCACCTCGCCTTTTTGTGCTTAATTGTACATTTGTTTATAAATAGAAAGCCATTTATAAACAAAATGAAATCATTTATAGTTTATGCTCAATTCTATTCTCTGAGAGTTTCTTCACTTTTCCGCTCTGTTTCTAACTAAAACCAAGCAATTAGGAAAAATTACGAGTAATTAATGATGTAAATTGGTTCATCGTAATGGTTCGCACTTCGCATGATGCAAATATTTGAATATCAATGATATCAATAATGCAAATTTCTGCACTTCTAAATTTACAATTGTATATTTTTTATTGCAAAGTGCAAACTACCGGAAGGAAAATGCAAATTCACAAAATTTCATGGTTTGTTTGGATGGAGGATTCTAAGGTAGGGATTTAGTGGGGACCAGGGATTCATATTTTCGTGGTCTGTTTGGCTGCCAAGAATCCCTAGAAACTTGTTTCCCAGAGAAACATGTTTTCCAGCAAATCCTTGTTTTGGAGTCCCACCTCCCCCCTTAGAATTTGCTGGAATTTTAAACTAAGGATTAACTATGTATTCACCCAATTCAATGCAGATTACACCCCACAAAATTAAAACAACAAAATATAAATTTTTCTTAGATTTTAAATGGCAGCCAAATAAACCAAAGGATTCAAGCTTTTAAGGATTCATGAATCCATGGATTCTTTTATAGTTGCCAAACAAACCAAAGGATTCATGTTTCTAGGGATTCATGTTTCCAAGGACTCATGTTTTCCTTGGGAAACATGAATTCTACATCCAAACACACTATTAGTTACTTTTGTGGGTCCAATGCAAATATTTGCTATCAGATAGCCAGACGGAGCACCCACAAATAGACAAACTGTGGACCAAAGTTGTAATGTAATAGTTTGTTTGGATGGAGGATTTTAGAGGAGGGATTCAGTGGGGACCAGGGATTCACTAGAATTCTAGTTTTCCTGGTTTGTTTGGCTGCCATGAATCCCCTAGAAATATGTTTCCTGGGAAACTAAGATTTCTAGCAAATCTCCCGCTTTGAGTACCACCTCCCCCTAGGATTTGTTGGAAAACTAATGGAGGGATTTGGTTTATTTACACCTCAACTTATTATATGTTACACCCATCCTTATTATTGTAATTTTTTTACAAGTTCTATCCACCTTATTGTTATACTTCACTTACACCGGGTTATGGGGCCACACGAAAAATATCCAATGACTGATTTTTTGTGAGGATGATCATCTCATCTTCTATATCAAAACCCGGGCCTTAGATCACTCTATGTAGGCCCCACAATTCAGTGTTCTACCCATTGTACTGTTACTCTTCGCTTAAACCAGTTGGTCGATGGAATGATTATTTCAATAACCATTTAAACACGAGGTTGTCCTAGGATATTTATACATAAATATACATATCTAGGGTCCCATCTTTCTTTCTTTTTTTTTTTTTTAATATATTTTTGAGTTAAAAAGAACGTGTAAACATACTTACAATTCTCAAAAAAGAAAAAAAAAATATACTTACGTATAGGCTCAAAACTTTTATATATTCCATCCCCAACCATTTGAATACGTGTTACGACTTATGAGTGGATTGGGTCGTTGATAAGTGGTAGTTTTTGGTTGTTTGACATCAAATTGAGCTGCACAAAAATTAAGGCAGGAATAATACGTTACAGAATGTGCTACTTGGCATTCTTAACTATCTTGAATCTTGATTGCTTTTGTTGAACCTAGAATTAGAATAAGATTAATGGTCCTCAATCAACGGGTCCCACTTCAGGAAAACTACATGACAGGTTAATCATCCTCACAAAAAATCTACTCTTGAAAAATCTTCATGCAGTCCTCATAAATTGGTGTAAGCAAAGTGTAAGAATAAGTGAATAACCAAATAGTTCAAAAGATTTGAGGTAAAGTAATTTTTCCTTGGATTTTAAACGGCAGCCAAACAGATCAAGGAATTCAAGTTTCTAAGGATTCATGTTTGCAAGGATTCTATTATAATTGCCAAACAAACCATAAGTAAAATAGTCACTTTTAATATGTGCGGAGAAGATTTGTTGGTGAAAGATTCACTTTCTTATTTTTCAGATTTCTTGCTAATTTTTGGGGCAATGTTATATAGACTTGCTATCTTTTTGGGTGAAAAAGAGTTGCGTATACAGAAAAAAAAAACGCCATGGAATGTCAATAGCCAGCCATATAAAATTAGGGTTAGAGTTATTGAATTGAAAGGTATCACCACTCTGTCATTGAAAGGTAATAGCTTCTTTGTCTCCCATTGGGATCCCCTTATAGAGCTAAAGCCCTTTGGGACCCGATCATAGAGAGAATTAACCAGAGACTGGCCTCATGGAAAGGAAAAGTAATGTCTAGGAGTGGGAAACTGATTCTGATCATCTCCACCATTGCAACACTACCTACTTATTATATGTCATTGTTCTTTATGCCGGCCTCAGTGTGCAAAATCATTGAAGCCAAAATCAGGAATTTTTTATGGGATGAGGAGGAAGGTAAGGAGAGGCTCCATTGGGTGGCTTGGGAAAAAATCAGTCTACCTAAGGAGGAGGGGGGTCTAGGCATTAAAAATCTTCGACTGATGAATAAGACACTTCTCTCTAAATGGCTGTGGAGATTCGGGGTCGAAACTGTACGTTGATTGCGGAGAAATATGGGGTGACGGCAAACGGTTGGGAAGCAATCCACCCGAAATCCACATATGGATGTTCAGTATGGAAAGGTATCTCGAATTTCAAAGAAGACTTCAACAAAAATAGAAGATTTGAGGTAGGAAGGGGTGATTCTGTAAAGTTTTGGACCGATCCTTGGTTTGATGAGATGCCTTTGTTGCTATCATACCTAAGACAGCTCCAAGTGTCAATGAAGAAGGAGGACTTTGTGGCCGATTGTGTGGTGGTGGTGGGAGATTCAACGACATGGGATCTAGGCTTCAGAAGAACATTCTATGATTGGGAGCAGGAGTCAGTGGGTAGATTGATGTCGAAAATCAACAACAGTCACATCGCGATCGGTACTAAGGACACAATGGTTTGGATATCGGCGGAGAGCAAAACATTTACAGTACAATCATGCTATAAGGTCCTTCTACCAAGGTCGAAGGAGGCTTTCCCAGCTTCCGCCATTTGGAGCACCTTGGCCCTACAAAAGTAGCCTTCACAGTATGGGTAGCCTACTTTCGCAAATTACCGACTGTGGATGCACTGAAACGAAGGGGAAGAATATGCCCAAATAGATATAAACTATGTTACAACGAAGAAGAGACATGTGATCACATCCTCCTACACTGCAAATTCTCGTGGGAAATATAGACCTTTGTAGCTCAATCATTTAATATTCAATGGTGCCCTCCCCAGCACTTTAGACAAATCCTCGACATTTGGTCGAAGCTGAAATTACCAAAGAAAGGTAAAAAACTCTGGCTGACCCTGCCTCATGCGGTGTGTTGGACTATCTGGAAGTGCCGCAATGATACCATCTTCAAAGACAAGGTTTTTACGGTATCCAGTGCAATCTTGGTACTGAAGGGGCTGCTTTTCTCCTGGAGCAGAAGTATGGAGTGGGCGAAAAATTATAGATTTGCTGACTTTGTTTTTAACTGGGAGGCACTAGTTCAATCTCTGCAATTTTTTAGTGGTTTTGCTGGCTGTTTCTAGGCTATGGGCTTGTACCATGTAGCCTGATCGTGTATTCTTTTTGGGTTTTTCCCATGTGCAATAAATTCATTTGTGCCTCTTCAAAAAAAAGACAGAGTGGTGAAGTTCTACTCTGGAGTAATAGTACTACTCTCTTTCGGTATGACCCAAAAACCGAAACTTTAAAACAACTTGTGAATATGAACTTTCTTGAAGAAATTCCTCATATGAACAGCTTTGTTTCATTGAAAGATTTAGGAGAAAACTGTAGGAAAAGAAGAAGATGTCTGCCTAGATAATAATTGGATCAGCTTTGCAACCTAGTTGGCCGGACAGAGTCGAGAACTTGTGCTCAACACTTACTATTTCTAGCATCAAGTTTGAACCTTTCTTTTGTTTTTTTCTTGATTTAATTTAATAGTCCTTTGTGTTATTGCAATCAGTTTTTATATTCTGTTACGAATTAAGCTGTGGGATAGATGCTATATCTTGCCTTTCTTTTTTTTTTTTTTTTTTTTTTTTTTTTTTTTTTTTTCTGTTTTCCTCCTATTTCTTAGTTAAGTAAGAATAAGCATATGCGTGTACTTTAAAGACAATTCTACTTACTCATTGTGTGATTAATACTCTTTTCTCATTGAATTTATTTAGGACCTGAACAAAATGTATTATTCCCTCATCCTCATGGAACACTCAGCTTTTTTGTTCTGTTACAAAGCTGAGTGGGGAAGGTTAATGGAATGTATGTATGTTTTCTCCATATTAATCTGTTATTAACTAGTAAACAGCTGCTAATTTGTTTGTATTTATAAGATTTATCCTAGTTATCTCAATCCATAGGAGGTAGTACGAAACCTATCTTAGTAGTTTGACAGGTATATATTTACCAAGAATTGGGTACAAAAAACAAGCAAGAAACCAAATAACGGAACTAAATTTTAAACTTGAAACATGGAAAGCATGGTATTCACCTTGTTCGTTGGGAACAAATTCACTTTCCTCTCAAAATTGGTTGTAGCACCCCAAAATTTGATTAGTGTATGAGATCTACACTTAACTTAATTAAGTGTAGTAACCCAATATTCTTATGGACTTGGGCATGAGTCTATGAGATTATATGGTCTAACCCAATATTTGTGTGATGGACTTGAGCATAAACATGAATCTATAATTAAGTGGGCTAGGCCCATCTTTATTTCCTTTGGGTTAAAACAACCCAACATGTTATATATTATGTTTAAAATTCGTATTTATGCCTGTCACTATACTTTGGACCCAGTTTTGGACATCTTATGCTCCGAATTGAGCTTGGGCTATTTCTAGTGAAGTTGTAGCTCTTTGAATCTAGTTTTCAGAATGGTAAGGCTTGTGATATTTGGACTTATGATCTGTGAGTTATGGTCATTATAGTAAACCATGTGCATATGGACTAACATTAAGGAATAATGTTTGTTCACCCAAAACTTTTGATTTAGACCACAAGATCATTTTGATTGATACATGTCTTCATATCATTAAACAAGGGGCATAAGTTACATCAAAGTTTTTGTACACAAAACCTTATCTATAAAAATTAGTTTTGTTATTAAACATATATTACAACCACTAGCTAATAATGTATACACTACCATTACAACTCACCACCACTAGCTAATGATGGATGCACCATCACCTCTAGCTAATAATGCATACACTACAACTCACCACCACTAGCTAATGATGGATGCACCATCACCTCTAGCTAATAATGCATACACTACCATTACAACTCATCACCTTTAGCTAATAATGGATGCACCACCACCACTAAAATAATGGTTCCACTACCATTTTCCCCATCATAATTGAAAACCTTTTGGAAGCCTATATAAGGAGGCTTAAACCAAATGAAAATGAGTACCTTAAAGAAGTTTTCTCCATTTTTATTCCATCTTCTAAACCATTCAACATCAAGCTTGTTACTTCTTCAAACTTTAAACCTTATTTTTCCACCATTAAACCTATATAAAAAGAAGGGTGTTTCAACTAGAAGAGGTATTTTTTTCAACATCAAAAGAGGAGATTTTCAATTTGAAGAAGAGGTATTTTTCAACATCAAAAGAGGAGTTTTCATACTAGTATTGGAAGCAAATCAAGGTAGGGATCGAAACCCTAGTATAAAACCTATGTTCTTGATTATATTGTTTTTGAACAAATCATGTAGGTAAGAAAATCTATCATCTTTGTTTATTAGATCATGAAATCTATTTAAAATTGTATTTTATGATGGAATAGTGTGGTGATTTGAGATCTAATGCAAGATAAAATGTGGTGAATATGAAAGTGAGATGATTTAATAAAATCAATGGTCAGTAAGCCCTAATGGCTTTCCACGAAAATGTGGTTCCCGCGGAAGACGATTCTTGACAATCGTGGTTGGCTCACCGGAACAAGCCCTGACTGGTAAGATTAATTAAAAACATTAATCTGATATTTGTGACAGTTCGTACATGAATAAAAACGTGGCTAAAAGGCCCTGGAAAACACAAACAGCAATGGTTTTGTGACATTTTAGTCACACTGCAGAGTTTTCAGCAACGCTTTTAACTGAAAATCGTGGTTTCTGCTGTTGCATATGTGTTGTTGCATTTTTAAATGTGTTTCCTCATTCATACATGTTTGAATCTATTATTTTTGGTTAGTTTCCTACTGAGCTTGCTCACCCCGATAATTTTCCCCCCACAGAGTTCGAGGAGGGTGTTGGAGCGTAGATCGTGAATTTGACGATCGTGGAAGGACTTACTTTCTAGCATAATTTGTAGGTGTGCTTAATTTGTTTGATCACACTACTTTATGTATTATATCACAGGGATTATGGGATGCTTTAAGTTTTATTTTGGTTTGGAGAATGGTTTTATATGTTGGAATTGTAACTTTTCAAGTTTGGTTTTGAACTCAAAATCTGATAGTACTGTGATGTTTGAATTGTTTCTCTTAATTCTGAGATCGGAATGATGTTCCGTCAGTTGGATTATTTTCTTAATAAACTCATTTATTTCCTCCTAAAATTTCATAATTTTTGGATTACTTATGTTCTAGTTTTGATAAGGTTAAACATCATATTTCGTTGCTGGATTTCTGCTGTCAATGCAGATAGACCCAGTTACGGTAGATTTTACAGTATGTTATGATTTCCAAATTGAAAAACTTCCTTCTGTGATATTTTAGATCTGTTTGTCTATTTTCGTTTAGTTTTGGAATGGCTTAAAAATGATTTAAGATGAATTATTTATGTACAAAATAACAGACCTGATGCAGATTCTGGACAGATTACTATATGTCTAAAACACCTATTAGTTTGCATAAACCTTTTGATTTACTTTATTCAAACTTAGTTAACCATGAATTAACATTTAACTACTCTTTTGAGTTAATTTTGTTGACCTATTATGGTTGAATTTTATGGAATAGAGAAAAAGAATTACCAAATTTTGTTCTTACAATGCCTATAATTACGTATCCTTCTAATACTCTTCTTTTCAAGTTTAATGATTTGAGTTGAATTATAAGATTTGAAAAGTGGGGTGTTACAGTTTGGTATCAGAGCTTAGGTTCCAGATCTTTTTGGAACTTGTGGAATGTGTTTTAAAAAAAAAAAAAACGTACTTTATATTTTATGTTAGTATAATGATTTATCGAGTGTTGATTTACTTACACAAAGCACGTATAGAAGTATTTGTATGAAAAAAAAATTTATTAAATAAACTATTTTCTTAGTATATCCGACTTATTTTTTCAAATTGTCTCCAATACTTGATGTTGAGGTACAATTAAAAAAAAAACTTACTTTGTACGAATGATTATGTATAGAAAATATACATAATTATGTGTAAATATATACTACTCGTTTGAGTTTATCTTTACGAAAATAAAGATATATTTTTTATTTTTTGTTGTTGTTTGATTTGAGTTAGTGATGTCTATTTTGGGGTAAGGGTAAATAACTAAAAACCTTATTATTAAAGAACTATGTGTACTAGTTAATTAATACTAGGATTGTTTGTTGAGAAGATAATATAGTTGTTCCTTCTGAAGGAAATGGCACGGGGACAAGCACGTCGCTTAGCCGATGTTTACGTGGCAACGGGAGCGGGAAGTGAAGCGAACCGTGAGGAACAACAAGATGAGTTAAGGGCTAGGACCCAACGATTAGAAAATAACATGGACAGGATTGTCGATGCACTTGGAAGAATTACAAATAATATGGAAGCGAACCAACAACAACCACATAATCCACAACAACCCAACCCAGCTGTAGAAGTGGAAATCAGACAAACTAATGCTTTGAAAGAATTTCAGAGATTACAACCTAAGGAGTTCAAAGGAACCGAGGATGCAATACAAGCAGAAAAATGGCTAAAGAATATGCAGAAGAAATTCACAGCTATGGGAGCTGCGGAGGAACATCGTGTCAAATTAGCAACCTATATGTTTGAGGGAGAAGCAGACCATTGGTGGGAATCTATCACTCACACTCATGAGGTAGAAACAATGACTTGGGTGGACTTCGAAGAAATATTCTTAAAACAATACTTTCCTGAAACAACAAGAATCCAAAAGAGCATCGAATTTATGGAACTTGTTCAGGGAGAAATGTCAGTAACCCAGTATGAGAAAAAGTTTACAGAATTGTCACGTTATGCACCTCATGTTATCTCTACTGAGTTACTTAAGGCACGTAAATTTCAGGGAGGACTGAGGTATGTAATCAGAAATAAAGTAGTACCCTTTCGTCACGACACTTATGCCAGTGTCGTAGAAACTGCCCGAGCCATTGAAGCTGACTGGGAAAGCAGTCAGAAAGAGAGAGAACAACGTGGGCAAATAAAGAGACACAAGCCAAATCCAAAACAACCTCAACGTTCCCAAAACCATCGAAGAACCCAGCCACAACCTCAAAATGAAGGACCTCGTAAATGTTATAGATGTGGACAAGAAGGTCACATTGTAAGAGATTGTCCACAACCACCACGTGGGCAGGATGCCAGGCCAAATAACCAGCACCAACAAGGACAATACGTTCGTCAACAAAACAACCAGGGCCGACCTCAAAATCAACAAAGGACTAACATTCAACCTTATCAACCAAGGCCACAACAACAAGTTCAACAACGAGTACAGGGGCATGTCAATCACCTTGCACCACCGGATGTAAAAACCGAGAATGCTGTTATTGAAGGTAGATTCCTTGTTTACAGTTCTCGGGCACGAGTTTTGTTTGATTCTGGTGCTACACATTCATTTATGTCTGTGCATTTTGCTGCATCATTGGGTTTAGAACTTGCATCATTAGGATACAATCTACATATTGCATCTCCACTTGGGAGAACCATTGTTTTGACTAAGGTCTGTAGAGATTGTCCAATTGTACTCGCTGACCGAGAGTTGACAGCTGACCTCATTCTAATGAGAATGGTGGATTATGATGTCATTCTCGGAATGGATTGGTTATCCTATTATTATGTTACTCTCGATTGTTTCAAGAAGATGGTTATTTTCACTGCATCGGACGGACAAAAGATATCTATCCAGGGAGATAGGGAGAAGATCTTTGATCCAACATTACCATGCATAAGAAGACGCAGAGAAACTGAAGAACAAAGAGCACTACTCGCCTATTTGGCTGACGGAGAAAACACGATGGAAGCTGATGAACACACACCTATTATACGTGAATATATGGACGTGTTTCCTGATGAATTACCTGGGATACCCCCACCAAGAGAGATCGAGTTCGTGATCGACGTTCAACCGGGAACAAAAGAAATTTCGATACCAACATATAGGATGGCGCCGTTGGAGTTGAAAGAACTGGAGAAGCAATTGGAAGAGCTACAACAATTAGGATTCATCCGACCTAGTGCATCGCCATGGGGAGCACCAGTCTTATTCGTAAGAAAAAAGGATGGATCAATGAGGCTATGCATTGACTATCGACAGCTAAACAAAGTGACAATCAAGAACAAGTATCCACTCCCGAGGATCGACGACCTATTTGATCAACTAAAGGGAGCTAAGTACTTTTCGAAGATTGATCTACGATCAGGCTATCATCAACTACGAATCAGAGAGGAGGACATAAAAAAGACGGCATTTCGAACGAGATTCGGCCACTTTGAGTTTCTAGTGATGCCATTCGGATTAACAAATGCACCTGCAGCTTTCATGGATTTGATGAATAGAGTATTCCGACCATACCTAGATCGTTTTATCATAGTTTTCGTGGACGATATTCTCGTATATTCTAAAACAATAGAAGAACACGAAGAACATCTAAGAATTGCCTTGCAAACACTTAGAGAGCATCAATTGTATGCTAAGAAGAGTAAGTGTGAATTTTGGAAGAGAGAGGTATTGTTTCTTGGACATGTTATCTCAGAACATGGGATTGCAGTAGATCCAACTAAGATTTCAGCAGTCCTAGGTTGGGAGCAACCTAAGAATGTATTTGAAATCCGAAGCTTTCTGGGTCTAGCAGGCTATTATCGACGTTTCGTCGAGAATTTCTCTAGACTAGCAGCACCACTCACACATTTAACCAAGAAAGGAGTTAAATTTGAATGGAGCCTTGAGTGCGAAGAATCTTTCGAAGAGCTGAAACGGAGACTCACTTCAGCACCAATCTTAACCACACCAGAGCAGGGAATCGGATACGTAATCTATTGTGATGCTTCACACAATGGACTTGGCGGAGTACTTATGCAGAGTGGAAAGGTCGTGGCTTACGCTTCAAGACAACTAAAGAATCATGAGAAGAATTATGCGACGCATGATTTGGAATTAGCAGCCGTAGTTTTCGTACTGAAGTTGTGGAGACACTACCTTTATGGCGAGAAGTTTGAAGTTTTCTCAGATCACAAAAGTTTGAAGTATATCTTTACCCAGAAAGATTTGAATCTGAGACAAAGGAGATGGCTAGAGTTCCTCAAAGATTATGACTTTTCGCTAAATTATCATCCTGGAAAGGCGAATGTGGTAGCAGATGCATTAAGCAGAAAGAATCATGGTACATTAGCAACGATCCAGTTACTAGAGATCGTAGCTGGTTATGATCTCCAAGTGGAAAGAGGAACCACAAATGCATATCTATCACACATGGTGGTGGAACCTATAATAATTAAGCAAGTGGTGGAGACATAGATGCATGATGCCGAGCTTCAGGAGATTCGAACAAAGATTGGAACACTAGAACCACCGGAGGGTTGGACTCAGAGAGCAAATTGTGGATTGCAGTACAAAGGAAGATTATATGTACCAGACAATGACAAGTTGAAGAATGAGATTCTGACGATGGCTCACGAATCGACGTTCTCGATACACCCTGGTAGTACAAAGATGTACTTAGATCTAAAACGACAATTCTGGTGGAAAGGGATGAAGAAGGATGTGGCA
>MVGT01001416.1:52430-68782 GCA_002174775.1 Macleaya cordata
GATGCAGATTCTGGACAGATTACTATATGTCTAAAACACCTATTAGTTTGCATAAACCTTTTGATTTACTTTATTCAAACTTAGTTAACCATGAATTAACATTTAACTACTCTTTTGATTTAATTTTGTTGACCTATTATGGTTGAATTTTATAGAATAGAAAAAAAGAATTACCAAATTTTGTTCTTACAATGCCTATAATTACGTATCCTTCTAATACTCTTCTTTTCAAGTTTAATGATTTGAGTTGAATTATAAGATTTGAAAAGTGGGGTGTTACATTGGTGGTATTGGAGTAAAGAATTCAAGTTTATGAATGCAACACTACTAGCCAAGTGGATTTAGAGATTTGGATGTGAGAAAGGTAACTTACAGGTTGAGATTGTATCTAAAAAATTTGGATATGGAAACCTTGAAATTTTCGTCTTTCATATAGGACTGGTTGTTGGGAAAGTATCATTCTGCAGTGTGCATAAATCATGAAAAATACCAAGTTTATACTGAATCCTTGGAAGCAAATTCGGTTGTGGAATGACGCATGGAAGGTTAAAGTTGTGCTAACAAATTTGCTCCCCTGATTTTTAAATTTTCTAAGCTCAAGGAAGGTTAGGTGGGTGAATTCATGTCAAAGGATGGTACATGGAACATTTAAGAACAAGAGTCTTATAAAGTTCAGAACTAGTTCAGTTGATTATTTCCATGCTGAATTCCTTTTGGTGGACCTCCTTCATTAGCATCAGAACAAGATAAGTTCAGCTGAATTTTGGATTTACCTTCCTCTATGAGTACAAGGCTGTTAGAATCTACAACCACCACTACACACCCTTCAGACCGGTACAGCTATACACTCTTGGCAGTGGCAATGGATGGAGAAACAAAGGAGCAAATGAGCAATCACATACTCATTGGAACCTCTTTCAAAGAGTATCCTTGCAAATGGAGCTCTCATTACCGGCAGTTTATTCTCGAAGTATTGGGATGGTGCCTGTGTTGTTCACAAAAAAAAAATCAGCTGAAAGTTTAGAGAAATGGCTACCAAAGAAGACGAAGAACATTACTACCTACGGTATAAAAGAACAGGAAAACCAGTCTTGGAGTTGGAGTAGGGAGTTCAGTATAGCTTGGGATTGCTGCAGGAACCTTTCTGTGTATGATCCATTCGCCTTCATAAAGAATGGTGAAGTTGTATTTTGGTACAATTGTAAGATTCTCTATCCCAAAAACTGAAACTCTCAAACAACTTGTGGATATGGAATTTCTTCAAGCAGTTCTCCATATGAACAGCTTTGTTTCATTGGAAGCTCTAGGAGAAAAGTGTAGGAAAAGAAAAGGATAAGTCCAAAAGAAGATGAAGGACAATTCTAGGGTCAGAAAGGTTGCAAGCTAACTAGGCAAATTCTAGAACTAGAACTCAACACTTTAAGCCAATTCTACTTATTTATGACCTGAAACAGATGTATGCCTTTCTAGCAAATCAGTTTTTTTTTACTCTGTTACAAAGGTGTGTGTATCTATAGTAATTTGTAGATGTGTGAAACTACCTGTTGCTATTTGTATCTAAAGTAATTTGTAGATGTGGGCCACATGCTTCAGAACCAACCAGAGTAGCTGAACAAAAACACCACCATAGCAATGACACTGCTATCACTCTTCTTGCTCAACAGAAAACAGAATCAGAATTTTAGACCTGCCGTCAATTCTCAAGATCAGATTTCTCAATTCAATTCCCTAAACTTTACAACACCTTCAGATAGCTCACCAAATGTCTCCACCACTTCCACTCCACATCAAAACCCAATACAGCCTAAAAATATTCATAACCCAACCACAGTTGCTACTCAAACCAACTAAATAACTACACCAAAGTAGCTGATCTAGAACGGTCAAAAATAGTGTCGGAACGGTTTTAAACTGTTCCAGTACAGGAACGGCTTAAAACCCGTCCCAGTTTGAACTAACATATTTCTGTCCTTAATCTGAAACAGAATTAAACCGTTCTAATAGAATGGGCATGATAAATCCGTTTTGGGCCGTTCCAGCTCCCAAACATTACCCCTCTTTTCTCTTTTTCTTTTTTTTTCTCCCTTTCTTTCATTAGTTGAGATTCGAGAAGAGTCTCTTCTTCTCTGGTTTCCTCTCCTTTTCAGTCGACGATATAGGGTTCCATCTCAGTCCACGATCTAGCTCCACGAAGAAAAGGGTTGAAGATTGAAATCTAGGTCATCGATGAAGATTGAAACCTAGGTCATCGTTGAAGAGCTCAAATCCGAAGGAAGAAATCCATCAAACCTAAGTTCGAACAACAACGTTAAGGTAAATCTCTATGTCGACCTCACTCTTTCAATCTAGGGTTAGTAGTCATCACCTCTCACTTTGATCTGTGAATTTCTTTTTTGTTGGATTATTTTTTCAAATAATCAATTAGCTCAGGTGAAAAAATTGTGCTAAAATGCTAGGGTTCTCCAAAAGTATTAACCAAATCTGATCGAACCTCTTCTTCTTCTAGTTAGAGATTTGAGAACTAGAACTTATTCTGTTTCAATTTTATTTTACTGTAAATTAAATCTATAGTCGTTAGTTTCTAGTTGGATCTGTAACTCTGCGGCTGCTGCTTGCTGAGTTTTCGCGAATGGGAGATCTTCCGGCTGAATGTTTTCTCTTCTTTGAAGATAAATCTGCTTCCTGAGTTTCACATTTTGGAAGCTCTACTTGCTGAGTTGTTACATGTTTTTGAAGATCTACTTCTCCTCCATCATCATATACAGAATCATCATTTTGGAAGCTCTGAGTTGCTGAGTTTTCGCACATGGCAGATCTTTCTGCCGAATGTTTTCTCTTATTCTTTGAACATAAATCTGCTTCCTGAGTTCCACATTTTGGAAGCTCTGTTTGTTGAGTTGTTGCATGTTCTTGAAGATCTACTTCTCCATCATAGTCATCGTCATCATATCCAGAAGAAGAATCATAATAATCAGATCCAGAAACAGCCTCATCATATTCAACATTGACATTATCATCATCAGGAACCAAAGAACAGGGGTTGACTTCGCGAACAAAGGCCTGGTGTGTAAAACTAGGGGGATGGACATTGGGATCATACAAACAAGGGTGCTCGACATAGGTATCAAACCTAGGCGCGTCTCTTAACACCACCTTGTAGAGCTCTTCATGGTACTCGGGTTTGGCATCACTGTAATCATATTATAGCACAGTTAATAAATTTATATCATGAAATAAATGTTAGGTTCACAAAAAAAGCCCATGAACTCAATTGCTTTCTAACCCCAACAAGCATATTCTTAATGAATGACAAGCATAAAAGTTAATAGCCAAACATCTTATTTAGCAAAAAATTAGTTCACAAGAAAAAGTAATTGTTGTGACCACTAGGTAACAACAAGTCCACATAGACAGAGATCCAACAAATCTACTCACCTATGACATACACTAGGATTGACAAGTTGTCATGTTGCACCAAACAGGCCCTTTTGAAATTACTCTGAAATGAGAATCTACAAAATATATTTTAAATCAATTCTTGTCTTCTAGTTATTTCCTTTCTATTTATAGCAGGAACTATTATTTGCAAATATATATTGATCCATCTTTGAAGATTAATTTTTCAAGAAAAAGAGTGGAAAAAAAAATTGTATGTTTATTTTTTATGTATTATTCTAGTGTGTATGTGCTTAAATTCTGAATTGTTTGATAAATTTTTTATGATAGATATGATACTCCTGATGCTTTCAAATATATATGCCATGCATTAGTAATCAAATCATATTGTTCAATTTCAGCCATGTATTGGAATTAGATTACAAAAATCATAATAATCCAGTTTCCTTAACCTAATTATCCTAAACTCGGAGTCAAAAACCAATGAGAGGTGAAATTAGATGGTTAAGATTGTTAAGCTCAATCCCTTATGTACATGCAATTGGGAGCCACCATTTCTATATGATTACATTTCTTGTTGTAGTACTCTGCTTGACCCTTGTTGCTCTACTGTTAGGATCATTGCACCGGGTTCCTTGCATTATATAGCTTTGGTCTAACTCCTTGACCATATTAGATTTGGTTGACCATGTCACACAGGTTGGACTAGAGTTAGCCCAAGCCCAACTTCAGATTTAAAAGTTTTTTTTTAAACATCAAAACTTCTCTTTAAAGCAAAACTTCTCTTTAAAGCAAAACCCCCCAAGAGAGAGAGAGAGATGAACAACTAAGCTCTAAACTTCCTTTTGCTTCTTTTTTTTGGGTAGGCAAAAGATGTATTAAATCTTAGGTTAGATGTACATGAATTACCATATCAGTTTTTGTTGTGTTTTGAACGCTTTGTTGTTGACATCATGTTTTTTATGGTCCCTAGCTTTATTTTGTGCATTGGCTTATCTAGCTATAATAAAAAAAATTGAACTTGTATATGTTTATATGATGGGGATGACAATGCATTCTCCATGTGCATGTATCAATCAACCTCTACCTCTACTTGTATACGAGTGTGGACTGTGGAGAGTAGATAGATTAATTGGTAGGACCAAAATAATTTTGTTCCCTAGCATCCCTGCCTATTCTATTAATACATATTCCATCAGTTCTTTTAGTTATTGGTGTTTGTGATTATAACTTTTTATACTTAATGTTGGTTATTTGTTGAATTATTTCTTTGCCTTATGTTATTGTTACTTATGTATAGTTTTTATTCTATAACTTCTGCGTTGTGTCTTATATTTGCTTATGCTTTCAAGGCAATGTGTCAAACAATCTTGAATAATCAGACCAATATTATTCAGACATAATCTACCCTAGCTACACAACAACTCGGTAGGGAATCAACAAGGAGAGAAATGAAGTGCAACTTAAATGATTGGCGTCGAAATATTGTTGCTACAGGTAGAGTGATAGAGATGGAAGGGCAAACAATGCATGAGATTCCTCTAAGCGACGAAGACTGCCGAGTTATCTTAGATGCGATCAACCAGCCAAATACTCCATTGTCCATTTGTACTAGCTTTGCTGAAACTCCCGTGGATGTCGGTGTGGGTGGACATACAGCTTGGCCAAAAGCTTTTATTAAGTTTTTGTAGACCTTATTTTAGTGATATTATAGTTTTAAAGTTGTACCTAATTTTTTTTAAGGTATTTGCAAGCTAGACTATGGTTTTATGTTTTTGACAATGTTAATTACTGATGTTTTTATGTTTCTAACAATGTTAGTTATTATGGCTTTGTGTTTCTAACAATAGTAGTTATTATGCTGGTTATATTTGTTTCCAATCAAATGCATGTTAATTACTTTAAATTTGCTATTTTATATTCATGTTATTTTTCTTCGCTTTGTACAGGTGTCTGTTTCTGTAGTGATGTAAGTAGCAGATTTAGCGACGGTTTTAAACTGTTCTAATTGTGAACAGTTTAGGGACGCTAAAAAACCGTGACTAAATATTTGCGACGCCACTTTTAAGTACGGTTTTAAACTGTTCTAATTGACTTTGCGACGGTTTGAAACCGTTGCTAAATCCCGAATTTGGTGTAGTAACCTTCTACCCCAATTCAAACTAGTCTTAACTCTCAAAATGCCACAATCAGTATAATACAAAACAATCACCCAATGATTATTTGTGCCAACGATGGTATTCACATGAAGAAGGGCTCTTTAACCACCCCACGCCCTGTACTAACAGCAGCTCTTATGACCACGAAACTTATTGAAGATCCAGCGTAAGGCATCCAAGGAACCCTGTTGGAGATCAATTATGGCAGCAGAGGAATTTAAGGCATTGCAGCAATCCACCT
Organism: Macleaya cordata; assembly: GCA_002174775.1. Taxonomy (NCBI): domain Eukaryota; kingdom Viridiplantae; phylum Streptophyta; class Magnoliopsida; order Ranunculales; family Papaveraceae; genus Macleaya; species Macleaya cordata. The sequence continues at coordinate 58,227 of MVGT01001416.1, forward strand.
AGCCTCTAATCCTTTGTTCCATGCAAAAAAAAAAAGCATATAGAAATGGATTATCATTGCATTAGGCAGAAAGTACTTCATAAAGTTATTGATCTTTATTACATAGCCACTGAGGAGCAATTAGCAGATATTATTACAATGTGCTGATTTATCATCGCTTCAAAATTTCTCGAGAGACAAGCTGATGGTTCAAGACCTAAGTAACCAGAGTGTGGAGTGGGAATGGGAACGAGAGCGGGAGCAGAACTACCGGATCAGCCAATTGAAAAGTATAACTAGTTCAAAAATGCCTTTGGAGTAGGAGCGTCAGAGCGTGGTTCGGAGTGGGAGCATGAGGGAGCGGAAGCATCACCCCTATACCACGGTTTCGGTTTACTAAATTCGAGACGGGACGGCTGTGCTTGAGGGGTGGTGTTAAAGAACAAGTCTCAAACAGTACACAACTTTGACTGTTTCAGTTAAATTAGTTATAATAGTTCTAACTTTCAGTTATGTTGCCATTGTACAGCTGGCAATCAGCTTAGTTTTAGATTAGTTTATAAATAGAGAGCCATGATCTCTAACTAAATGAAATCAATTAGTTTATGCTCAGTTCGTTCTCTGAGTTTCTTCAGTTTTTTGCTCTGTTTCTAACTAAAACCAAACAATTAGGAAAAATTACCAATAAGTAATGATCCAAATTGGTTCACCATTAGAATCCTCTCAATTCATTGCTTATTGATTTTGAGTTGGAAGCCCACAAATTTAATAGAGATAATAGCAAAAGAAAATTAGCTTTTCGATCATGTTCATGTGATTATCTCCATGTGTGCCCAATGATCTAATCATGTGTAATTAAAATCGGTTTACACTTTACATAATATCTATTTTTAGAAACTCATGAAATCCTAGACTAAAACTAAATAGAAACTTTTTTTTTTTTGAGAAAATTGAAACTTCTAATTAATTAAACTAGGATACCCCTAAAAAGAAAAAGGAAACTTCTATAATCCAAATCCTAATCAGAAAAGAAAAAGGAAACTTTCATCAATAATAGTAATTATTTACGTAGTGCATTGTGCTATAAATAAAAATATGAGCAGACAAATCAGAGACCGAGAGAGAGAAAGATTTGGAATCAACACTGGAAGAGGTAAATATCTACAAATCACTCAGGGTTTGGAATTAGATTAACTACAGTCATTGAAGACAAAACTGCAAATTAGGGTTTGGAATTGGATCGATGGAGAAACTTCTTCCGACAGAGATCGCATTAGACATATTTTCTCGCTTACCGGCAGAGTCAGTTTTAGAATGCAAACAAGTATGCAAAACATGGCGAAATATTCTTAGTCTTCCTTACTTTGCTGATATGCACCTTCATTACCAATTACTGCAGTTTGATGATCATCAAAATTTTAACCTAAAAAATTCTAATATTAATGGTGCCTTGGGTAAGCTGGGTTTGGGTCTACTTTTCTTGACTTGCTCATTGGGACACGGTAAACAACTTTGCTATGGAGAATATGATGGGAATGATGAACAACAGTCTTACAAGAGACTTACAAGGATCAACCACCCTGAATTCAATAGGAATGCCACCATTATTGGTTCTTGCAATGGATTGGTTTCTTTCTCTATATTTCACTCTCAAAACGACATCTTCGATACCATGATTTATAATCCTGTCACCAAGGAATGCGTGAATCTTCCAAGATTCAGCGATGAAAGAAATTCGACGGGCCAAATTATGAGTGGATTTGGATACCATCCTTCTGCTAATGAGTACAAGGTTGTTAGATTCTACTACCCCATGGATGTACAGCCACCGTTTGTTGGGCAGGTCCAGGTATACACTCTTGGCAGTGGAAGTGGCTGGAGAAACAAAGTAGATATCACATTTCCTGTGGGAAATATTGATTCAAAACGGGGTATCCTTGCAAATGGAGCTCTTCACTGGATGGACAAAGAAGGGAAGATTTTGGCATTTGATTTAGCAGATGAGGAGTTTCACTTGCTCCCATCACCACCTTGTTTCCAACCTGATCCATATAGCTTTTATCAACTTCGGGTCTTCGGAGGCTGTTTATGTGTTGTTCATCAAAAGATCTATGGAAGTATAGATATATGGTCATTAAAGAAGACGAAGAACAGTACTACTAACAATGTGAAAGAAGTGCAGGGGAGCTACAAGTCTTGGAACTGGAGTAGGGAGTTCAGTATAGCAAAATGGCAAGGCGGGTATAATAATGTGGCTCCTGAGATATTGGCCCTCATGAAGAGCGGTGAAATTCTATTGTGGGACGATGATACGATACTCTCTTCCTATGACCCGAAGACTGCAACTTTAAAACAGCTTGTAGGTGACACTCCTTTCATATTTCATGAAACAATTCCTCACATAAACAGCTTTGTTTCATTGAAAGCAATGGGAGAAAGGTCTGAAGCAATTAATAACATGAAGAGCATTGCTTCATCGAAAGCTTTAGGACAAAAGACTAGGAAAAGAAGGTCTGAAGCAATTCAAGACTTGAAAAGCGGGCAAAGGTATAGGAAAAGAAGAAGATATATGCAATGAAAGTTGGATCAACTGAAGATGTCAACAAAACCCGGGGTGTTCATTAGATTTTGTCTTCCTTTTGCTGTGTGGTGTGTAAGAATTTGTGGCCCACATAACCCAGTATGATGATCCATTGAGTTTGCAAACCATGGGCTTTGTGTAAACCCAATCCCTCAGGCCCGTAAGTTGTTGGGACTATCTTATTAAGTTGTGTAGGGAAACACCCAATCACTACCTATGATGGAATAGGTAGTATATAAGTATTAGGGGTGATTAGGGTTCTTACTCTCACCCAATTCTAGTGCCTAAAACCCTCCATCAGTTTTGCACTCACCTCTCAAGTTCATGGTGTGTTATGGGTAGAGACGTAAAACGATCACCCCACTAATCTTCGATGCTCCACTGTGTTGATTTGGATTTGCGATTAAAGGTATGTCTCTATGATTAAATTAATGTGGTTAGCATGATTATCAAGATCCTTAATTCATGTATTATTTCCGCATGATTGTTAGTACATGAATATAATAGATTTACATGTGGTATCAGAGCTTTTGGTTCTGATATTCATGATTGCCCTTCTATCTTAATGGAGGTTTTTAAAACCTATTAACTATTTTAATCGGTTTCGATTATAGGGGTTTTGTTTTGTAAAATATAATATAAGGTAATACTTCCATTAGTTTACAGTTCTCAGAGGGATTATTATGGTGAAAAGATTTTATGGATTCTTTACTAATTCAAGAGGACCCAATATATGCCGTTATAAAAAAAAAAAAAAAACTTGAGAACTTTATTCTACTGTTTTTATTCATGGCGTGACGATGAAGATAAAAGAGAAAAATAGGATTTTCAGAATGGTTTTCGTTGTGTTTTGATAAATCTTCCGAAAATTTAATGGTTTGATCGTGGCCTGTTTAATGGAGTTTTTCGGAGAATTTTCCCCGGTTTAAGACACTTTTCCGGTGTAAGTTTTAGCCGGCAGCATCTTGAAGGCCCCTTTTTTCGGTTAGGGTTTGGTAGCCAAACTTTTGTTTAAAAAAAAATAAATAAAAAAAATAAAATAGAGATGAGATGGCTGTTAGGGATTTAATTAATTAAAGGCAAAAAAAAAAAAAACACCAGATGATGAAAACGTGCTGGCCTGGTTCATCAACTTTTCTTTTGGTAGAGAAGATGGTGACGTGGCATTTAGAGTTTCCTTTAATTAATTTGAGCATGTAAATTGAGTTGACTCACTCCAAATAACTCGCTAATGTGAACTGGGTCAATTTAATTTACAGAACCCGTTACCTGAACCGCTTTTGACCCGTCCTATCCGGAACCAATTTTTCAGAATATTTCGATTCTAATCAGATATAGTTTAGATTGGTACTAAGACCATTTCGGTTCTAACTAGACATTGGTTCTGTTCTTTTCAATTTGGTTTGGTTCAGGTCAGATCCAATTGAACTTTTGGTTCTAATTCAGTTTTAGTCTGGAACCAATTCAGAAGAAAAAAAAATGGTTCCAGGTCAAACCTGAAACCATTAGGGTTCAAAACTAGAATTGGTTCCAAACCTGGAGCCAGAACTGTTTAACCTAGAATGGGACTGATTTAGCCTTTTGAAAGTGAGTCAAAACTAGAACCAAAATTAAATTTCTGAAATTGAAATTATTTGGAACCAATTTACTGTCTATCGATATTTATGTATTTTCGGACTCATTTGATGTTCAATTTTGAGCCGCAAAAGCTCATTTTGAACAATTTTTCGAGTTGGGATGTATTGGAATCATAATATGATTATTTTGACATGCTTTTGCTTGACTTATATTAATATTTGTACACTTATACATTAGAGTCTTATTAGCTAGTTGCTTATTGTTTCAACTTTATTTTGACTCTATGTATAATTTAGCCTTGCCTGTACATGTCATGTTATTGAACTATAAAATGTTATAGGTTTAACCAGTATAGTGGTTGCCAAAGTGACCTATGGTGAATGATAAACTTATATTTTAGCTCATATTACTAGAACTTAGTGAAATAGTCAGTTACATTTCTTATTAAATTATCAACTAGGGATTGGTTTAAAGACACATAGTTAGTTGTGATAATTTTGAAAGGTTATAATGTAATTGATTTATATTTGTTTCCACCAACTCAGGATATATTGTGAGTGAACAATTTGTATGTCACGGTTTTAGCCCAAAGGCAAAACCATGATGATACTACTAGTTCATCATTAAGTATACATTGTCCTGAATTATGATTACGGGGATCACCCACATAGTGTAGTGAAGAGAATTGTAGTTTATGCGAGCACTTGGTATATTACAATTTTAGCCCAAAGGCAAATTGTGATGATACTGCTTGCTAAACATCAGAACATAAGTTTTAAATGAACACTCAGTATGTTGCGGTTTTAGCCCAAAGGAAAAATCGTGATGATACTACTAGTTCATCATTAAAGTATACTTGTGTTTTGAATTATGATTATATGAGTTTCTCTTCACCTTAAGTGAACGCTTAGTATGTTGTGGTTTTAGCCCAAAGGCAAGACCATGATGATACTCTTTGTTCATATAGTGAAGAGACTCATCGCTTGTAAGAGCACTTGGTATGTTGCAATTTCAACCCAAAGGTGAAATTGTAACGATACTGCATGCTCAATTTTAGAACATATGTTTAAGTGAACACTTGGTATGTCGCGATTTTGGCCCAAAGGTGAAATTGTGATGATACTGCTAATTCATTATTAAAGGTATACATTTGTTCTAATTATGGTTAAAAGTTTTCTCTTCTCTATTTGAGTGAACATTATGTATGTCATTGTTTTGCCCAAAGGCGAAATCATGATGATACTTCTTGTTCATCAATTATGATTAAATGGGTTTCCTTTTCGCTGCTTGAGTGAACGCTATGTATATCATGATTTTTCGCCCAAAGGCAAAATCATGATGATACTCCTTGTTCATCAATAACTAGGATATATATCATTCTGAATTATAGTTAGGCAAGATTGTAAACTCACTACTCTCATACATATTAGTAGTTTGAATGTAAGATCTTTTCTTTAAGTTTTAGAAAAGGTTAAACTGACTTAGCATTATATTTGTGTGAGTATGAGTTGCTAACATTATATAAAATATTAGACTTCCCAATATTGATTGTGCTTATTTTTTAAGTAATGGCGAATTTAGTGGGAGTAGTGAACCACATAATGTGAAAGTTGAGAAAACATGTATCTGTTTCTATGCATGTAACTACTCCATAATGAACATATCGCCATTAATTATATATCTAGCTGCAAAATTAAAGTATTTAAGATGAATCTATATAAGTCCTTTATCGTTGAGAATTCCTAGCTCTTTATTATGATTAATTCCATATTCATGTTAATTATGGTAATTTAAGAAGAGGCAAGGCTTAAGCAACGAAAATATTATTTGATTCATCTCAATTCAAGAAGCTTGAAAGAAATGAAGAAATGTGAAAGACAAATCCAAAGTAAACGAGTCTAATTATGTTACCTAGACTCATAGATGGAGTTAGACAATAAAATGTTTCTTCTGTAATAGATGAGACAATTTTATAAAGATTGTCATATATGTGAGGTGTGTTTCGAAATAGGGAAGGAGAAATGCCTAACCTTTGTATGTTTCGAAACCAACCTCATTGAAGCTCCCTAACCGATTTGGATATTCAACTTTAGGACTACTTATGTTTTTCAATCTATGTAGAATTTTATTATGTTATTTAAATTCTGCATTGTAGTTTGAAAAATAGTGTAGTCAATGAATGAAAGCTCATATTTCTAAAGACACAAATATTTAGAGTTTATCTCTAAAGTATAGTTATAAGAATCATTTTAGTTTTGGATCTTATTGATCTCAAGGTGTGGAGTTTTGTATTAATGAAGAACAAACAAGCACACTAGTATAGGTGCCATATCATGAAGTGCATAGTTTCTTGAAAATATCCACTTGGATATCAGTATGCTTTGACCATTTTGTGTTTCGGTGGAGAAAGAATTTATCACCTTTATAAATGTTTCTCATACTAAGAGCAAATCTAATTCTGAAAGTAATACTCAAATAATGGACATCCATGAGATGAACATTGTTGGGTTTGTAAGAAAATTAGATGTACAAAAGTGAGAATTATCTGATCTGATGAAGGTGATATGATAAACGACTTAACGTCGTAATCGCACATTAAAGTTATGGTTAGAAGTATGTTAAATACCTTTAGCTTACCCATATAATGGTGCAATGAAGCCTTAAAGACTGATATGTATCTTTGAATCGAGTTCTTGTAATGAAAGATCAGACTCATTAGAGTTATAAACTGAAAGAATTCTACTCAGTAAAATCCAAAAGGGTACAAGATTTTATCATTCTAATCATAGTATGATAGTATTGAAATCGATAATGTCAAATTATTATGAGATGGTGAAATCAGTGGGAGTGAATAACCATGAAAAGTGGTAATTAAAGGAGTTAGGATACAAGTCCCTATATCCTTCCTCTTGAGAAGTTGTTTGTCTATTGGTTATTGACTAGTTCAATAATATTATGAACAACTGAATGAACAATCACTCCGTAATGAGATTATCACCAATTAATCGAAAGTAGAACTGCCATAGAGAATAACATTATGGTGTTTTGAAAAGAACAAATTTGTTATTCTGAATGACTATGAATTTTAACTACATGAATTTGAATTTGACATAAGGGCAAGTAATGAGACTGTTAAAGAGATAGGCACATTAGTTACTCTAAGGGCTTCTCATTTAGGAAAAGAAACACATAATTTTTAAAGTGATCGATATGTAGATCTAGACATGTTTCCTAGAGATGGTACTTCAAGTTCAATAATGCCATCATTATGTTTCTTCAGTTTTAAGAAATACCTTATGAACAGTATTTGTATCTGAAGAATAGTGGGAGCATGTTTATATTTCTTATTATATGTATTGATGGCAATTAACTTGCCAGAAGTAATTTTGGTTCGTTGCACATAACCAAAGAATTTCTCATTATTGAAGATATTATTGAGACAACCCACTTGTTTGGAATCAAAATATTCTGAAACCAAACATAATAATTGTTAAAGTAGTCTCAGAAGAGAAATATCTGAAAAGGTTTAGAGAAATTCAGCAAATTCAGCTAGTAACACCCCTATTATGAAATAATGATAGCGAGTGTAAGCACATGGAAGAAATTTTCATATAATGAGGCTTTGGGAAGCCTAATGTTTACCCTGAAAGTAGGAAGTACCTTTGGCTATGTACTCCTAAGAATGAGAAGGGATTATGAACGTTATGTCAATCTATTATTGTGTCATTAAGAATGAATGAGGATTGACTTTGTGGCAAACTTGAGGCCACAACTTATAGTTATAGTTGCGAAGCTTATCTCAGGATTTGAGTTTGTCGACGTTGTTGTCAAGTCGCTGAGAATTTAATGTGTCGCAATAGTCATCTTTTCAAGGAGTAAAGTATTCTAATGGGTTAAATACTTTTCTTAAGAAAGAAATTCAGAAACACTGATGTCTTTGGAATATATAAGCTGTAGCTTATAATTACGAATCCATTAACCAAGGGATCATCATTAAAACATTTAAGGAACATGATGATATTGTTTGATGTATCCCATTATGTTGGCCACATGGTTACATGGATGTTATGATTATTTTTATCAGACATCTTTGAGATCTCATTGTTGTATGTTTCTGATTTCCTGTTTTCCCTATGTGTACACATATTTGAGATGGGATGTATGCCAACAGGAATAGTCTTGACAAGACCTAAAAGTTGAACCAATTTAAAAGGCATTAATGTCGTTGGCTTTTTATGAATGTTGATTCCCTAATTATTGATCATGTTAAGTGAGTTCTAGTTTTGTGGTGCATGGAAGGAAGTATGTTACCTTAAAGATGTATGACCGCCATGACTCAATCTAGTAGCTTGCTTAATTATGATATTATGATGGTTAATAAGATAGTTGAGGATTGGGATGTTTTCAAATCGCGCGCGTGTATGTCATTTTAGTCCTAAGCCCATTATCGAGTCGTTTTGCAAAATAATTTCGAAATGATTTCTTGAAATAAAACTTGTTTTGTTTTACTATGGGTCATATGGGCCAAGTGGGAGAATGTAAGAATTTGTGGCCCACATAACCCAGTATGATGATCCATTGAGTTTGCAAACCATGGGCTTTGTGTAAACCCAATCCCTCAGGCCCGTAAGTTGTTGGGACTATCTTATTAAGTTGTGTAGGGAAACACCCAATCACTACCTATGATGGAATAGGTAGTATATAAGTATTAGGGGTGATTAGGGTTCTTACTCTCTCCCAATATTAGTGCCTAAAACCCTCCATCAGTTTTGCACTCACCTCTCAAGTTTAATGGTGCGTTATGGGTAGAGACGTAAAACGATCACCCCACTAACTTCGATGTTTTTGGAATCGCGATGTAAGGTATGTCTTCTTATTTAAATTAATGTGGTTAGCATGATTATCAAGATCCTTAGTTCATGTATTATTTCCGCATAATTGTTAGTACATGAACATAATAGATTAACATGGTGGACAGTACATGTGGCTGGAGAGGAACAGTCGAACTTTCAATGGTAGAGAACAAAGCGTGAAGGAGGTGATCCGAGATATGAAGAGGACTCTCTTCAGCTGGACGAGAACGATAGATACTTTTAAGAATTTTCACTTTGTTGATTTCATGTTCAGTTGGGAGAAATTTATTATGTAAGATTGTGTTTATTTCTGTTTCCTGTTTCCTTTCCAAAAAAAGAGTGTTAGGATTTCCATGCTATATGATAGGGGCTGGTGTCCTTGTGACTGATTTGTTGCTAATCAATTTGTAAATTTAAAATGTTTAAATCAGATATGATCTCAATGTAATCAACATTTGATATGTTTACTTGAAATTAAAAAAAAAACAAATTTCAGTGATCAAGAGTAGACTTGGATGCTTTCTTTACTTCGTATCAACAGTTTTCAGTGCTATGAAAAGATATGTACAACATTATTTCATCAGTAACTCCATCATGGTTGAGAAATTTGTATCTTAATTTGGACAGGGCTTAGCTGAATTTTTAGGTCCAACAACACCTTTGCTATACAGAATATGATGAGAATATATTTATAATTGTAAACTAACAGATGGAAAAGGCAAATTTTCACAAGTTTTAACTACTTTCGTGGATCTTCGGTCGTGGTGGCAGATCTCTCTTCGTTCGTAGTAACGACTTCTCTTCGTCCATGGTGGCGACTCCTTTGATGATCTTGGTGGTGTCTCTGAGCTTCTTACACACTCATTGCTAGTGATTAGTATAGCACCCCAAAATTTTATTAGTGTATGAGATCTACACTTAACATAATTAAGTGTAGTAACACAATATTTTTTATAGACTTAGGCATGAGTCTATGAGATTAGATGGTCTAACCCAATATTTGTGTGATGAACTTGAGCATGAACATGAATCTATAATTAAGTGGGCTAGGCCCATCTTTATTTTCTTTGGGTTAAAAACAACCCAACATATTATATATTATTTCTAAAATTCGTATTTATATCTGTCAGTATATTTTGGACCCCGTTTTGAATATCTTATGCTCCGAATTGAGCTTGGGCTATTTTTAATGAAGTTGTAGCTCTTTGAATCTAGTTTTTAGAATGGTATGGCCTGTGATATTTGGACTTACTATCTGTGAGTTATGGTCATTATAGTAAACCATGTACATATGGTTAGTTGTAGACTAACATTAAGGAATAATGTTTGTTCACTCAAAACTTTTGATTTAGACAACAAAATCATTTTGATTTATACATGTCTTCATATCATTAAACAGAGGGCATAAGTTACATCAAAGTTTTTGTACACAAAACCTTATCTATAAAAATTAGTTTTTGTTATTAAACATATATCACAACCACTAGCTAATAATGCATACACTACCATTACAACTCACCACCACTAGCTAATGATGGATGCACCATCACCTCTAGCTAATAATG
>MVGT01001416.1:69155-100557 GCA_002174775.1 Macleaya cordata
AAATTGTATTTTATGATGGAATAGTGTGGTGATTTGAGATCTAATGCAAGATAAAATGTGGTGAATATGAAAGTGAGATGATTTATTAAAATCAATGGTCAGTAAGCCCTAATGGCTTTCCACCAAAATATGGTTCCCGCGGAAGATGATTCTTGATAATCGTGGTTGGCTCACCGGAACAAGCCCTGACTGGTAAGATTAATTAAAAACGTTAATCTGATATTTGTGACAGTTCATACATAATTAAAAACGTGGCTAAAAGGCCCTGGAAAACACAAACAGCAAAAGTTTTGTTAAATTTTAGTAACACTGCAGAGTTTTCAGCAACACTTTTAACTGAAAAACGCGGTTTCTGCTGTTGCATATATTTTTTTGCATTTTTAAATGTGTTTCCTCATTCATACATGTTTGAATCTATTATTTTTTGTTAGTTTCCTACTGAGCTTGCTCACCCCGATAATTTTTCCCCCCATATAGTTCGAGGAGGGTGTTGGAGCGTAGATTGTGAATTTGACGATCGTGGAAAGACTTACTTTCTAGCATAATTTGTAGGTGTGCTTAATTTATTTGATCACACTACTTTATGTATTATATCACAGGGATTATGGGATGCTTTAAGTTTTATTTTGGTTTAGAGAATAGTTTTATATGTTGGAAGTGTAGTTTTTCAAGTTTGGTTTTGAACTCAAAATCTGATAGTACTGCGATATTTGAATTATTTTTCTTAATTTTGAGATCCGAATGATGTTCTGTCAGATTATTTTCATAATAAACTCCGTTATTTTTTCTTAAAATTTCATAATTTTTGGATTACTTATGGTCTAGTTTTAATAGGGTAAAACATCATATCACGTTGCTGGATTTCTACTGTTAGTGCGGATAGACCCAGTTACGGTCGATATTACAGTATGTTATGTTTTCCAAATTGAAAAATTTCTTCTATGATATTTTAGATCTGTTTGTCTATTTTCGTTTAGTCTTGGAATAACTTAAAAATAATTTAAGATGAATTATTTATGTACAAAATAACAAACCTGATGCAGATTCTGGACATATTACTATATGTCTAAAATATTTATTAGTTTGCATAAAACTTTTGAATTACTTTAGTCAAACTTAGTTAACCATGAATTAACTTTAAACTACTCTTTTGAGTTAATTTTGTTGACCTATTATGGTTGGCTTTTATGGAATAGAGAGAAAGAATTTCCAATCTTTGTTCTTACAATGCCTATAATCGTGTATCCTTCCAATACTCTTCTTTTCAAGTTTAATGATCTGAGTTGGATTATAAGATTTGAAAAGTGGGGTGTTACAATTAGCTTCTTAGTGGTGTATCTTCGCCTTGTCATTGTAATTCGGACAATAGTCCCTTGTACCAAAAAAAAACTACTTTCGTGGTTCATTTGCAAATTAATGCAAATTCAAATATTGCTATGTGATCGAGCACACGCAAATAGACGAACTGTACGTCATGAACAAGGGTCCTACTATTTTATGCAAAAGGTGGACTAAAGGTGCCACATGTGATAGGCCCAAAGGCCACTCGTGCTACACAGCGCCCTATAACGTGTAAACTTGAAATAACGCCACAGATGAGGGAGCGTGATGAGATCCAATAATCCTACATTTATACTATTAGTTAAGAGAATGGGGTTTTTTAGGGCTTTTTACTTTTGGTATCCCGAAAAAAAATATTTTTTGTTAAAGTTTAACTTCACTCTAAAAGGGTACAATGGTCGTCTTTTGCCCCTGAAAAAAGGATAAACATGATTCTCTCCCCCTCCCACACGATTCTTCCCATATTTCTCCCATTTCATACATTCTTCAAATCTCACCACAATTTCTCCTCCTCTTTCTATATGATTACCTCCATTATTTTTAAAAATAATTACAATTTTATTTTTATCTTCTCCAAATTTAACTAAAATGTCTTCTGAAATCAATCCATCTTCTATATTTTTTTATTATTAAATCAGTTTTCTTAATAATTTTTTTTGCAGGACACAAATCAACTAATAAAGGATTTGGAGGAAAAGATTTTGCTACATTTGAAATATTTGGTGGTAATAGATGAAGAGGTAATGGTGTGTATCAGCCAACCTCTTTTTAATTGAAATAGTTGAATTTTTTTTTAATGTTGATGCTTGATTTTGTATTAACTTATTTTTTCCATGTTAATTGAAATTGTTTAAATTTTTTTTCTGTTGTATTAGATTTTTGATTTTGTATCAACCCACTAACCTACCCTTTTTATTTGTAGGTTTAATGGTACGATTTCTTATATTTTCTTTTATTTACAAGATTAATCGAAAATTTCTAATATATTTTTAGAGTGTAGATTTCTTATACCTTTTCATTTGTAGGTTTAATTACATAATTTTGTTTATTTCTTTATTTGTAGTGTTAATGGTATATAGACTAGATTTCAATCATGTACAGAGATTATTAATATGCAATGGATACTTATATTTTTTGATATTTTTTTGTAATTATTTTTGTAATTAATTGCGTTAATAATCTAATACAAACTGAGTGTAAGGAATAAGCCAGTGTGAGGATTACGTGTAACGCACGTGCACAATGCTTTGTTGGTAAATGTAAGCCTTACAACTCAATCTATAAGATCCTTAGATGCCCACACAATTAATAGGGATAATAGTCAAAGAAATTTAGCCTTTGGATCATGTACATTTGATTGTCTCCCAATGATCTAATCTTGTGAAATTCAAACTGGTTTACACTTTACATGCTATCTATTTTTAGAAACTCATAAAACCCTGAATTAAAACTAAATAAAAACTTTTTTTTTTTGAGAAAATAGAAACTTCTAATTATACTAGGATACTCTCCTTAAAAGAAAAAGGAAACTTCTAAAATCCAAATCCTAATCAGAAAAGAAATTAAAAGGAAACTTTCATCAATAACACCAATTATTTACGTAGTACATTGTGCTATAAATAAAAATATGAGCATACAAATCAGAGACAGAGAGAGAGGAAGATTTGGAATCAACACTGGAAGAGGTAAATATCTACAAATCACTTAGGGTTTGGAATTAGATTAATTAATAGCCATCAAAACTGCAAAAGCTTTCAATCTCTTTTTCTATGTTTGATCGGAAAAAGGCTTCAATTTTTTTATAAAAGAACAAATTAGGGTTTGGAATTGGATCGATGGAGAAACTTCTTCCAACAGAGATCGCATTAGACATATTTTCTCGCTTACCGGCGGAGTCAGTTTTAGAATGCAAACAAGTATGCAAAACATGGCGAAATATTCTTAGTCTTCCTTACTTTGCTGATATGCACCTTCATTACCAATTACTGCAGTTTGATCATGATCAAAATTTTAATAACAAAAATTCCAATATTAATGGTGCTGTGGGTAAGGTGGGTTTGGGTCTACTTTTCTTGACTTGCTCATTGGGACACGGTAAACAACTTTACTATGGAAAATATGATGACAATGATGAACAACAGTCTTACAAGAGACTTAAAAGGATCAACCACCATGAATTCCATAGGACTGCCACCATTATTGGTTCTTGCAATGGATTGGTTTGTTTCTCTAATTTTCACCCTCTAAACAATGTCATCTATCTTTATAATCCTATCACCAAGGAATGCGTAAATCTTCCAAGATTCAGTGATGAAAGAAATTCCATGGGTCAAATTATGAGTGGATTTGGATACCATCCTTCCGCAAATGAGTACAAGGTTGTTAGATTCTACTACCCCATGGGCGTACAACCACCCTTTGTCGGGCAGGTCCAGGTATATACTCTTGGCAGTAGATGTGGCTGGAGAAACAAAGAAGACATCACATTTCCTGTGGGAAATCTTAATTCAAAACGGGGTATCCTAGCAAATGGAGCTCTTCATTGGATGGACAAAGAAGGGAAGATTTTGGCATTTGATTTGGCAGACGAGGAGTTTCATTTGCTTCCATCACCACCTTGTTTCCAATCTGATCTGTATAGCTTTTTTGAACTTCGGGTCCTGGAAAGCTGTTTGTGTGTTGTTCATCATAAGATCTATGGAAGTATAGATATATGGTCATTAAAGAAGACGAAGAACAGTACTACTAACAATGTGAAAGAAGTGCAGGAGAGCTACAAGTCTTGGAATTGGAGTAGGGAGTTCAGTATAGCAAAATGGCAAGGCGGGTGTAATAATGTGGCTCCTGAGATATTGGCCCTCACGAAGAGCGGTGAAGTTCTATTGTGGGACGATGATACTATACTCTCTTCTTATGACCCGAAGACTGCAACTTTAAAACAGCTTGTAGGTGATAATGGCACTCCTTTCATATTTCATGAAACAATTCCTCACATAAACAGCTTTGTTTCATTGAAAGCATTGGGAGAAAGGTCTGAAGCACTTGAAAACATGAAAAGCATTGCTTCATCAAAAGCTTTAGGACAAAAGACTAGGAAAAGAAGGTCTGAAGCAATTCAAAACATGAAAAGCGGACAAAGGTCAAGGAAAAGAATATGGAATGATAGTCGGATCAACTGAAAGAGTGTTAGGATTTCCATGCTATGATAGGGGCCGGTGTCCTTGTGACTGATTTGTTGCTAATCAATTTGTAAATTTTAAATTTTTATGTTAGGTATTATCTGATCTCAATGTAATCAACAGTTGATATGTACAACATTATTTCATCAGTAACTTCTTCATGGTTGAGAAATGTATATCTATGAACAGGGCTCTGCTTAATTCTTAGGTCCAACAACACCTTGTATTGAACACCTCAATGATCTTGATTTTTGAAATGTATTTCCCAAGTCTCATGTTCCTGCTATACGTACGAGACTAGAGCAACAGTGAACTTATATCAAAATCTCTGTTCTCTAACAGAGGTTTGTATTTACATTGACATTGAGGCTGCAAAGTTCCTGATAGATCTAGTAGCTAGGTTTTTTGTTTTGCCTTAACCAAACTCCTCTGTTTCATCATGGCAATTAGCAAGCAGCATACGCAGTAATGCTGGTAACTATATCTGTAGAATCTGAATTTGAATATTATCTTTTAGTGTAAAAACTCGATTGCTTCGATTAACAAAAAATTTCTTATATTGGGGTGATTGTCTACTTGTTGACCATGCGAGAATGACAGAAAATAACACCTGGTTGGCCTTTTTGACTTCCTAACTCTGTTAGGTTTATTTAGTTAATCTAATTGAGGTGTTTGTGCTTTCCTTGTAATCTTTTGTTCTTGGTTTTGGCATGGGTTAAGGTCATTTTGAACATGTTGTAGTTAAAAATTAAGTACCCTGCTCTGTACACACGCGGTATTTTTTTAATTTATCACGAGTTTATGTGTTTTTTATCTTCTCCTAATTTTACCAACTATGAATCCTATGAATCCTCTGAGTTCGAATTTGATGCTAAAATTAAGTAGAATTGGTTATAAGTGATTGATTAATCAAATGGACTCCCCATTTATTTCGTGGAAGCCCTCATAAGCATCTTAAATTGACAGAGAGGAAAAAAAAACCAGAAAAAGGAAAGGCAAGATAGAAATTGCAAAAGTGTAATATAGAGAAAAAAAACACATTCTATGAACTTGATCATTGAAAAAAAAGGTTGTGGCAGAAGGGCATACAACTGTTTTGAGTTCTAGGGTTAAATTCAAGCTTTTTTAGGCTGTTGAATTTAGGGTACTTTTAAGATCTTCGGAGTTGCAAAGGTGGGTGAAGCAAAAGAGGGAGACCGTAGGAAGAGGGGATTGAAAGCGCGAGGAATAGGGATTTGATAGTAAGGAATAGGCGTACTGTTTTGCTGGTGAAGGGCTAACATAAAAAATTTAAGTAAAACTTTTGGCGACGGTTGGGCTATTACCATCGCCTAATATTAGCAAAAAATCCTTTTTAATTGGCGACAGTTCAGGGGAAACCGTCGCTAAAGGTACATCTTCAACCATGTTTTATATCAAACTGTCGCTTCTAATTTTAAAACCATGGCTAAAATACCTTTTTAATGATAGAAAACCACTTGTTAGAGTGGTTGGGAACATGGTTGTCCAAATTGTAGGTCTTAGAAATCACACAATAGGGATTCATCTTTAAATTAAGTCTAATTCAAAAAAAAAATCTTTTTAATGATCTTTATTAAAAGATTTTAATGGTACTGTATTGAATTTCTCAATATGGATGAAAATGATATTGTAGGAAGTTTAATTAACCTTGATTCTAGTCTTAAAAAAAAAAATTTTAAAAAAGTGCATGTAAAATGTCACCATAAGTGGATGAACGATCCCGTTTTTTCTTAATTAATTATCACTTCGATTTGGAAACAATAAAACAAATTAAATTTCATCTTATATGCTTAAAACAAATCAAATCCTCATTTTATTTTTCTTAATTTATTCAAAAAACAATCAGACCTTAATTACATTACATGAACTAAAAGTTCTTTCCCTCGTAAGTTTTCCCAAAATCCCAATTAGGTGGTGTTACATTGTCTGACTGCAACATTTTACCGTCACTAGTAGTCACTTGGAATGACAAGCTTTGCCCTGTCAAATTGGTTCCTGTTTGCCACCTTTGCCCCCAGTTTCGCTTCATCTGTATCCAACCCGTATTCGATCCCTTGATCGCCATTCCATGAACATCACCGGCGCCACCTACATTATACACTTGTATAAGTATGAAGTTAGGGTTACCTGATATCTCGAACTTAATGCCACCTTTCTTAACACAAGGTACACGACGATATTGAACAGGGACAATTCCGGCCCTGTACTCAGCAATTTTAAGGAACATAGGTTCGGATAAGTCGAAATGTTTGTTAGGAGGGTTGCACCAGCCAGTGCCACCAGATGGGCAGAAGTTTGTTGCTGTAACAGTGACTGAAATACCAGGATGACACCACTTGACGTTGTCACACTTGATTTCATAGCATGCACCGCATGTCAAGCCATCGTTGTAAAGGGCTGAGCTTAGGGCAGTTGTTTCTAAACCGTAACCTTGTTGGAATAGGTCACCGTAGCCACAAGCTCCTTCTGGGTACAAAAATGGAACCAATTTACTTGTTAGTTTAGGAACCAATTAATGGTTCTAAACTCTTACTAGGACTATATAAAAGCATGCGAACTATAAATTGAGAGAAAATACTGATATTATGCCATGTGTAGGTGAATATGAGAGGATTATAGTTGATTAAGATTGTTAAAGAATATGAATTACAAAATGAGGATGAATCAAATGCCCCCATTATGTGGGGTCCATATAGAGATGAACCAATTAAGCTAGGACAGATTTTTAGGAGTATGTTCTCATCACCATGTAAGTCAATTCAAAACTTCTAACCCCATCGAAGTTGCAAATTAATGGTAAAACGGATGCCACCAAAAATATAATATATATTTCAAGATGTAATTTGATTGGCCGATTTTGGAGGGTTAAAAGATCGATTTAGAACCGATCATCCTCACAAAATATCAACCTTTGGATCATCCTCCTTTATGAATGGGGGCTTGGGGCATTTGATCTCTCTTACTTAATATATGTAAAAAATATGAGTATGATCCAAGGAAAAAAATTTGGGCGAGAATGTTCTCTTCACCAAAAATTTGATCATTCTAAAATTTCTAACCCCCACATTTACATAGTGAAATTTTCAATTGTAATTTTGAGGGGAAATCTTAGGCTATAATTTGATTTATGGTGAGGATGCATCTATACGATGAGTATAGATCATCCTCAATGGGAATCAGCTCTAATCATCTCCATGTAGGCGGGCCTACAAGGCTGTGTAACTGTTGATCATTGATGAATTTTTCATCGGGTTAAAAGTTTTACACTGGGCTGATTTTTTGTGATAATGGTCTACATAGTGAGAAGATCATCTGAAGAGATAATCAGCCCTTGAATGGTCTCCATGTGAGCCTCACAAAACTGTCCGAAGAAAGTTATGTAAAAAAGAAATGTGTAAATTAAAATGAACCCATCTTAATTATCCTAAGAAGGTTAAAAAGAAATTCCCTCCCACGTGTGTCTTGTTCGTTTAATAATCCGTTACTTAATGAAGAGATCCAATTAAGAAATGAGAAAACAATTTAAATATAATTAAAACCGTGATGGTACGCACCTACTGCCAACTTTACTGCCATTCATACTGCCGAGGCTATTTTGGAGGGTATTTGCGTTAATTTAGAAATGACGCAAATCACCAAGGGTAAGAAAGGCAGTAGCAATCGTGAGATGACCTAGGCTGCTAGGCAGTAAGAAATGCAGTAAGGTTAGCAGTAGGTTAAGTATTTCTGTAATTTAAAAGATGGCGAAAGAAATAGTTAGCCTATTGATCCTTTTGTCATCGTCATGTAGGCCGTCATATCCGTAAATCAGTTTGTTCTAAAACTTCTAACCCAGTCAAAAATTTATCAGGTTTAGAAGTTTGCACTAATTTTTAAATATAATGATATACACGATGAAGAATATCTTCAATGAAATTCGGCCCTTAGATCATTTCCAAACAGACCTATAGAAAATTATGTTGTAATACCCCTCCTCTACTACCCCTCATACATAGAATGCAAAGTTATTCAGATGGACATGAAAATTAACTTACCCATGGTTCCTACGCCGTGTTCATCCCCGTAAAACGTAGCGTGCGCTACGTCCCATCCAGCTTGACCATTCGCGACTGCGAAGAACATTACTGCAACTGTGTACAAGATGATGACCAACATCATGCAGCAGCTATGGCTAGCCATTTTTAATTAGCTTGATTTCTGTATGTTTTACTGTGTATACAGCTATATAGCTTCAACGGGACGTTATATATATATAGTTAGAAACAGAAACAGAAACGATGAAATTAAAAATCCAATTAAAATTGAGCCCTCATTTTATGGAATTGGCATCAGCATTGTTCTAATTCCTATTAAAGACTTACCCATTCTGTGTACACAGATGGCCAATAGTAGGATATTGAGGTCATCGAAATAAAGATTTACATTATGGTCCAGCTTAATTGGTGCATGCTTAATTAGTGGTTTGATGCACGACAGATTTCGTAGGTCCGTCTTAAATTTCACCTTTAATTAGGAGTTTAGTAATTTTTATATTTTAGCTAGTAATTTCTATTATTTTGAGTATTTTTCTTTTATTATTTAATAGTTTCCTTATTAGATTAGAAGTTTCTTTTTAATTATAATTCTATTAGACCCTTATTATTATATAAGGAGATGTAGTAGACAATTTATTGATATGATTTAATACAATTTTTGATAAATGATAATTGAATTTTTTCATTAGTTGAGAGTTATTTTGGAGTTCTTCAATTCTAGACGATGAATTAGAATTCATATCGTTTTTTCTGCTGCGTCATGGTTGCAGGTTATTTCTCATGTGATTGGTTATACTTAAAACCCTAATATTTTCTTAAATGAATGAGCTAGCTGGGGTTAATTACTACAGTAGATTAATATTCAATCAAAAGTCTGATATGCGAAAATGATCTTTATATATTCAGTTTTTTTAGAGGTGCAATGGGTATATTTGAACTACCTGAAACCATAACCTATTAAATGAATAGATTGCGATTTCGATACTTAAATTGGTGGAACCAAAATTGGGATAGTCGTTTAGGCTTCTATTTTGTTTTCAGGTATTAAGGTCTCAATTCTCCAACATTAATTGTAAATCGATTAAGAATTGTATCGATTCAATTCTGATTCCATCACATATACCAAGTACATTTGATCAGAGCTGCTCATACAGCTGTTCTACCAATCAAATATTTGGAAGTGATGAAAATAGAAACATCCATTGGTTCCAGTTATGTTCGATTCCAAAGTAGAATATTCAGGTAACCATTGATATGTTAACATTTTAAAATAGAACATTTAAGACTTTTACTTGAATGTTTTTGCTGAGATGTTGCCCCATCAAGAATAATCAATGTGATATTACTTGGGGGATGAGTAGCATTGCTCAATTGCAAATAAATGAATGGCTCGTACTCGGTGGGTGAAACGCACCATATTTTTCCATACGGTGTTAAATCGATGTGACTTGCAACCAACTCAATTCAAGCTGGAAAGTAAAAGCAAACCATAAAGGATAATGCTACACTTATAGCATAATATCGTACAGAAAAATCTACAGAATGAAAATTTGACGGTAGTGTGCATTCACACACCTTCGTGATTTGCATTACACACCCTCGTGCTTTGTGTCAAACCCAAAATTGTTCCTTTTTATAGATTATGTTGTAGGTTTTTCGGTAACTGTAGCACTACCGAACCATAAAACACGAAAATAAAAGGCTAAACCTTGTTGGACCCAACTTATCTTTATATTTTGCTTACACCAGTTTAATCAGTCTACCTTTTTTTTTAGTGTTATCCTACTCATCTTTAGATTGTTCACACTCTAGTTACACCAGTTTGTTGACCTACATGGAGATGATCTAAGGGCTGATTTTCTTGTGAGGATGATATCCATACCATATAGATCATCACAACAAAACACATCATTATAAAAATTTTAACACCATTCGCGAAAAAAAATAAAATTTAACACCACTAAAAATTTAGTGAAATCTAATAGTAAAGTGGTGGATGATTAGGAATAAAAATTAGATGATGAACTTTAGATATTGTTAAAATTTTAGAACGATGTGAATTTTTATGAAGATAATTTACGTAGAAAGAAATCATCCTCACAAATAAAAAAAAAAAGTATCCCTTGGATGACCTCCATTTGGACGTATTATATCCGTGCAAACAAGGTGTAAGAATAAGTGGAGAATTAATTAAGAAAAAGTGGGGTGGAAATAGAACTTCATTTTTTGGGCGCCCCCGCCCTTTTTAAATGGAGCCGTTTAGACAAAACAGGTTGCAACAAGGTTGGGGCGTTGGGAAGCGTATCGTTCTCCTCTAGTCCTCCCCTTTTTTTCTCAACCTAAAACCCTAACTAATCGTCCTCTCCTTCTCTTCTCTCTCTAACTGGGTCTTTGGAGCCGGAGGTCTGGAGTGGTGTCATTTCCCTCTTTTCTCTCAAAGGATCGCCAGAGTTCTGGCGTCTGGAGGGGTGATGTAGCCTAAAGGTTTTTCTCTCTCTTCCTCCCAAATTTACTTACTATTTACTTATCTCTCCAACGAACAAAGACACATGATTTCACTAGTTCCAAGCTTGTTTATGAGTTACTAGTGTTCAAATGTTCATTTCCGTGCCTTTAAAGTGTCGATTACAGTGTTTGCAGTACAATTTTCTTCATTGATATTTTGGGCTGGGGGGGTGCTAATTGGTGGTGATCACAAGGATTAGAAACGAGAACCCTTGTGACCCAAGAGACGGTTGTATGTGACTTGTAAAGGAAACAAGTTTAGAGAAGCAACTAGGGCAGTGGGGAAATGTGTTAGTGGTGGTGGTGACAGGGGAATCCAAGTTTGGCATAAAAAAGATTTGGGGGGTTTTAGAGAGATAAAAGAGGAACTGATCGATTAATAAGCTTCTTAAATTTTGATGGAGAACCTTCACCAGGAGGTCACATTAGACATATTTTCTCGCTTACCCGCTGAGTCAGTTTTACAGTGCAGATGGGTATGCAGAACCTGGCGAAATCTACTTGTACTTGATACTAACTTTGCTGATATGCACCTACGTCGCCAACTACTACAGCTTGATTATTATCAGAACCCTTCTAATGATTTTCCTGCTGCTGTTGCTGCCGATAAGTTGGGTTTCCTTTTCTTGGCCTTGGAGAAAAGTAGCCCACTTTGCTATATAGAGTATGATGAGAATGAGATGTCGTACCGAACAATAAAGAATGGGAAGTATTACAAGACAGTTAAAAGAATCAACCTTCCTCCTATTAAGAAGCCAAACAACCAAAGCTCCAAGATTGCAATGGTTGGCTCATGCAACGGTTTGGTTTGTGTACCCTACCCATCCGGTATCAATGATCCAGTCTACATCTGTAATCCCATTACCAGCGAATACATTAATCTTCCAAAATTCAACTTTCTGCAGGAGTTCAAGGGTGTTAATATTGACAGACGCCTTTCTTGTAATCACGGTCGCATGGTGAGTGGATTTGGTTACCATCCTTCCACTAATGAGTACAAGGTTGTTAGAATAATATACTATGAAAAATCTGCCCGACAATACACAGGACGTGTCCAGGTATACACTCTTGGCGGTGGCAGTGGGTGGAGAAACAAAGGAGAAATTAGATACTCATTGATTCCGCACACTTTAATTCCATCAGGTGTGCGGGGTATCCTTGCAAATGGAGCTCTTTATTGGCTTGACTACCAGGAAATGAAGATTGTGGCCTTCGATTTGGCAGAAGAGGAGTTCAGCTTGCTCCCGTTCCCACCTTGTTTTCATCCTGGCTCGTATATGTGCAACGACAAGTTCAAGCTCCGTGCGGTGGGAGGGTGTTTGTGTGTTATTCATGAGTCAGGTGTAAGCCTAGACATTTGGTCATTAAAGAAAAAGAGTTGTGAATGGGAAATCATGTGGAGCATTCCATATGAAGGTACTTGGAATGCTTATTGGCCTGTCACCCTTACAAAGATGGGTGAGGTTTTGTTGCGGTTTGGTAAAAAGACTCTCCTTCATTATGAACAGAAAACTGCAACTATAGCAAAATCTGAAGATCTTGATACGGATTTGTGCTTTATTGAAGTACTACCTCACATGAACAGCTTTGTTTCATTGAAAGCCCTAGGAGAAAGGTCTTCGACAAGAAGATGAAGCGAAGATAATCCGTTCAACTGAAGGCGCATGATGTAGAAAGGATTTAATGCGTAACAGCAGATATAGGAATTAGAATGAAGTAAATTATGTATCATGTGATTTTGGAGTTACATTTACCAAATGCTGCCCTTTTGAAAGTTTATGATTTTGAAATGTTATCATCAATTTGTGTGTATTGGAAATTTCTTGCCGTTGGAAGGAAGAATAGTTATCATCAATTGAAAGCAGCTATGAGATATACTGAAGCTTTTCACAAGAAATTCCAGAGGTAATCTTTCTCTAGTGTACTTGATTTCTTAAACTAGTGTACTGTGTACCTCTTAGACAACTTATATTTAATGGTTAATACATAAATGCATCCAGTACTTCAGTGTTATGTTATCGGATATTTTCCAACCAACTTGGAATTAAATACTTGATTGATTTCATTACTGTATATCTAACTAACCAGAACGTGGAGCGGAAGCGTCTGAGCGGTCAGCTTGGAACTGGCTGCTTTCTACTTGGAACTGGCTGCCTTCTCTGTGTTCAAGGTCCCTCTCTCAACTCATTCTTGCTGAGCGCAGAGAATGGTTCAGAGTGGGAGCGTGAGATTTCGGAGCGGGAACATCACCCCTTTACCATTGTTCTGTTTACTAAGCTGTATATACCACTGATAATTATACCCATACAATCGTAGGTTTTGATGTTAATTGGAGGCTATGCTGAGCCTATTTTTCCAACCATTACAAAAACCATGTTGTGGATGAAGTCCTTTGAGGTGTCTGATTATGGAATTCACTAATAGTGTGTTTGGATGTAGAATTCATGTTTCCCACATGAGTCCTTGGAAACATGAATCCTTTGGTTTGTTTGGCAACCATAAAAGAATCCATAGATTCATGAATCCTTAGAAGCTTGAATCCTTTGGTTTGTTTGGCTGCCATTTAAAACCAAGAAAAATCTCTATTTTGTTGTTTTAATTTTGTGGGGTGTAATCTGTATTGAGTTCGGTGAATACATAGTGAATCCTTAGTTTAGAATTCTAGCAAATTCTAAGGGGGGAGATAGGACTCCAAAACAGGGATTTGTTGGAAAACATGTTTCTCTAGGAAACAAGTTTTCAGGGATTCTTAGCAGCTAAACAAACCAGGGAAACATGAATCACTGGTCCCCACTAAATCCCTACCTTAGAATCCTCCATCGGTTTGTTTGGCAACCATAAAAAAATCCATGGATTCCTGAATCCTTGGAAGCTTGAATCCTTTGGTTTGTTTGGCTGCCATTTAAAATCCAAGGAAAATCTCTATTTTGTTTAATTTTGTGGGGTGTAATCTGCATTGAGTTGGGTGAATACATAGTGAATCCTTAGTTGAGAATTCCAGCAAATTCTAAGGGGGGCGTAGGACTCCAAAATAGGGATTTGCTAGAAAATATGTTTCTCAGGGATTCTTCGCAGCCAAACAGACCAGGGAAACATGAATCTCTGGTCCCCACTTAATCCCTATAGTTTGTTTGGATGGGAGATTCTAAGTAGGGATTTTGTGTGGACCAGGGATTCGGTGGAAAACTAATTAGATTTATAACTCGATTTCTATCTAGTTTTACACCAAATCTTGTGTCCTAACAAAATCTCTACTTACAATCTCCATCCAAACAAACCATAATAGTCTATTTTGGTGGGAGATTTTAAGTAGGAATTTTGTGGGGACCATGGATTTGGTAGAAAACTAGTTGGTTTATAACATAATTTTTAACTAGTTTTTCACTAATACCTTGGTCCCCACAAAATTCCTACCTAAAATCCCCCATCCGAACGCACAATAAATATTTAGCATAGTGAAATGTGTGTTACCACAGTTTTATTGTTCTTTTATTTTACTATCTCAGTTTTTCATTTTGGAATCGTTGAACTACTGCGGTTGGTTGGTTGTGGAATTGAAGTATTGAACTACTGCGGTTTGTGTGATTATGGCCACCCATTCAGAGTGACATGATTTACTCTTATCTCTTGCTCGACCGCGATGCGTATTGAGATTTTGGTACATTGATTTGGCTTTTGATTTGTATTTGGTTAGACCGATGATATTAAGCATCTTAGCAAACACTATGAATCATTTTACACTATGAACCATCCTAATTTTTAATAATAAAATAATAAATAATTCACCCCACCTCTAACATAATCACCAATTTCTATTCTTCATTGCGGCCGGCCACAATCACCACCACTGTCGCCGCCGGCCGCCAACACCATCCGGCCCAACAATTCAGATTTTAAAAAAAAAAACAATGTTTGTTTTCGCCAGCACCACCCAAACCCAACTCACCCGACCTTACACCCAAACTCCATCACCATCTCCACCAGGACCACCGCTCCCAGTCACCTGCACGACCACCTGATTCGTTTTAAATTTTTTTTTGAGAGAATGAAAAGAGATAGGGAGGGAGAAAGAGAGAGAGAGAGAGGGAGGGAAAAGAGAGAAGCGAGAATCCCCCTCCACCACCGTCATCGTCTCCACAACCCCACAGCCATCTCCAACCTGATTTTTTTTTTTTTTGGTACATTATTAGAGAGAGAGAGATTAATAGACAGAAATGAAGAGAAGGGGTGGGAGAAAGAGAGAGGGAGGGAGAAGAACGCATTGGTGGATCTGATTTTTTTCTTCTTCAGTAAACCCAGATCTGAAATTCAGAACTGGGATTTTTTAGATCGAGGAAGAATGAGAGAGATATTTGAGAGAGAAAGAGGGAAAGATGGATCGAGAGAGAAAAAAAAAGAGAGAGAGGAAGAGGAGAGAGATAGGGAGATGGTGATGGTGATTGCACGATGGTGGTTTGTGGTAGCGGTGGTACGTCGGAACCGTTGGTGGTGGCGGTGGAGATGGAGATGGAGATGGGATGGTGGGGTTCGGCTTATTTTTAGTGGGGTGTAAAACCCAAATAGTTAGGATGGCTCATAGTATTAAAATTTGCTAAGATGACTCATAGTGTTTGTTAGGATACTCAATATCATCAGTCTTTGGTTATTACGGTCTCAATTCTCCAACATTGGAAATTGATTATAAATTCTATCAATTCAATTCCGATTCCATCATATATAAACCAAGTACCTTGAATCAGAACTGCACATAATTAATACTAGTTTCAGTTCTGCCTCTCAAATAAGTGGAACTGAAAATAGAAACACGGAATTGGTTCCGGTTCTATTCGGTTCCTAGAACAGGGTAACTAGTGATACCGAATTTATAAAAAAATTGCATAAGAAAATGCTACTTGTATCCTGAGCAATGATATTCATCTTGTATATCACGCATCTCTGAAATTTTAAAATTAAATGTCTTAAATTTTAAAGTTAAATGTCTTAAATGTGCTCTTAAAAGATGCTACAAAATAGAGATAAATAGCACTTTACGTTCCAAAATAGAGATAAATAGCACTTTACGTTCCAAAATAGACTTTCACCTGGGGAAATCAGTGTGGTATTTAGTTGGGGGAGCATTGCTCAATTGCATAAAATTGTTGCCTCAGAATCGGTGGGTGAATTGCTCACCGTTGATTTCCATTCAGTTGAATCGCCCAACCCAAAACCAACCCAATTAATTCGAGGGTCACGGGACCTAGATCATTCAATCACTGAAGGACGAACAAGGGGGTTTGAACTCGACCTGGTCGACCGTCTCTTCTAAAGATTGTTTTTAGAAGAGAAATTAGCTAGCTATCTCGAGAGCAGGAGTAACGGCTATGATTGTTAACTGAGTGGTGATCAGTCCTGGTTTTGGTTCTTATGGTTGACGTTTTGGCACCGTTAGGGGCTGGAGGAGCCCCGACGGATGTCATTTCTCCTACTCCTCCATCTTTCGCTGCGATATTAGGTGCAAGGAAACCACCAAAGGCTGATCTCTCACCTACGGATCATCGCGCCTTCCGCAAGGACGGTAAACCCGCCATTGAGTTTGCACCAAAGGACTATGAACGCGGCATAGAGCACATGAAGTGTGTTGTGGTGATGAAATTTTCAGGTGCCTACAGACCTTCCCTCGCTGATATTAGGAGTAATATTTCCAGGAGCTGGGGAGTGATTGGTGAGTTCTCTCTAGGTACAATTGATAGGAAACATGTTCTTCTCCGTTTCGAACATGAATCTGAAGTTACTAAAGCCTTATCTAGAGCCAATAATAATATCAAAGGTTCTTGGTTCAGAATTTTTAGATGGTGTCCCGCCTTCGATTTAAGAATGGATCCTTGTTTTGCGCCTATTTGGGTGGAGCTCCAGAACCTACCTTTAGAGTTTTATCATCCTGCTCTGCTTAGAACTATCGGCGATCAGCTTGGCACCTTCTTGAGTATTGATCATGGGACTCAATTCCAAACAAATCCACAAGCTGCCCGTATTTGTGTTGAGATGGACATCTCCGAGGTTTTTACAGACGAGGTTTGGATCAAGGCTCCAAAAAGTGAGGGCTTTTGGCAAGCGGTGTGTTACCCTAATTTTACATACTGCACTAATTGTTCCATCATGGGTCACAAAATTGAGAATTGCAGGAAGCGGAAGCCAGAAAAAAAAACAACGAAAACAAATCTTCGCGATGTGTTAATGAGACCGGTCAATTGGTGGATGTCTCATCAAATAAGGACACCATGGATGTAGTCAACAGGAAAGGAGAGGTGGCTGTTATTGATGACGATGGTTTTCAGCCTGTTAAGCTCAAGAAAGCGTGGAGAAGGAAAAAATCGGTCTCATTTGAGGGTGAGACTTCGGCGGGCATCCCGGAAGTAATCCCTGGCACTACCGTTGATGTGGATGATCGGCTACTGGGCAAGGAAACCGAGCTTGGGGTTGACGGTGCGGTCGACGCTGTCGACCAGCAACTTCACATGGTCCCTACGACCTCCAAGGATGCTACATGCTATACGGCAGATGACAGACTGGACTCTACGCATGCAAGGCCTGATGATGTGATGGAGATTAGTTTAATCTCCACTCATGAAATAACCTTTGGTGTAGGGGCTGTCCAACAGAATTTTTTATCAAAGAATGATAATAAAAAGGAGGAAGGAACCTGTTTAAGTCATTTAAATATGGCTGCCTTGGACCACTCCATTAAGGAACCGTCCAACAACAAGGTGCTGATTTTTTTTAAATGATAATGATGTCCTTGGTGTTGGTGGGAAGGATTTATTTAAGGGAAATAGTGCTCAAAGCAACGAGTCTGCTGTGTACGTGGATAATGATGCGACAGTTAATTTGCATGTGGGGCATGTGACAACGTCAGTGGTTGTAGAGGAGACGAGGGCAGTACCGAGGAGGGGGTTTACTGGTGTGGAGGAGCAATTTCCTCCTCCTCTCAATACCGCTAGCACCAGGGATCATCAGGTATCGGTGGTCCCCAATCTTGGAGTTAGTGTGGAGATTGTGCCTTCTGTCAATGCTGGTGGGAGACAATTATTAATAAATGGGCAGTCACCAGTACAGGAGTCTACTGATGATGGCTCATTTATTTTAAGAGAAAAGGAGGAAATTAGGGATTCGAGTAAGGCTGGGGTCTACCACGTGGAGAATGTACAAGTTAATACCGACTTAGCTAGTGGTGTAAGTGGTGAAGGAATTATGGAAACCGGTAAGGATTTGTCCCAGCGTCTTCAGAATAAACAAATGAGTAATGATGTTTTATGCAGTGAAGATGGTGAAAAAATAACAGACTTTGATCAGACTTTGGTCCAGCACATTCAAGACAGTCAAATAGCTAAGGGTCTAAATACTAGCGATGGTGGTGAAGATTCCTCTACCGATAGGCCTCCTGCTTTTGTGGGGGGTGAGCTCGTTTCTCTAGTTCATGCAGATCACAGGGCTTCTACTAATGAGATGGACGCTGCTTTGATTAATTTGAATCTTAGCCACCTCACAGATAATGTATGTGGCATAGGCAATACGAAAGATGGTGGGAAACTACTATATGAAGGAGAAGATCATTCCGAGTCTGAAAGATCAGGTGATGAGGACGATTGCCATGCTATTGCAGCTCGTGCCTTGGTCAGGTACGGTTCAGATTCTAATGCAAAGAAAACGAACAAAAAGAAGAAAAAAGACTTCAGAGAATCTCGCATGGTTGCTAGGAACTCTTATTGGGACAGTGCTCCCAGAACGCGTTCCCGTTCGCTATCTGAGTGTTATGACGGTTGACTCGTTCCTGCTGTGGAATATTCGTGGGGTGGGTAATAAAAGCTCTATTCGCCATCTCCGTCAATTAATTAAAGAGCATAAGGCTAATTTTGTCATGCTTTCTGAACCTATGATTATTCACGACCATATTAGTCGTGTTGCCACGTCCCTCTCTCTGCAAAACTTTGCACACAACTCTGGCTGTGGTGGAAAGATTTGGATCCTTTGGGGTGACAATTATTTAGTTTCTGTTCTTTCTTCGTCATCCCAATTCATCCACTGTAAGATTATTTACAAACCGGTGGGTACTGAATTCTTCGCTACTTTTGTTTACGCTAGCTGTGATGGTACTGAGCGCCGCATCCTTTGGTCTGATCTATCAATCATTGGGTCTGGCATTGGAAGTCCGTGGATTATGGGGGGGACTTCAATGTTGTTTGCAATCTTGCAGAAAGACTTGGGGGCAGGCCTGCTCTCGGCCAGAATATCGAGGACTTTAATGATTTTATAGATGGCAATGAATTAATAGATGGCGGTTTTATGGGCTCAAAGTTCACGTGGTGTAATAATCAGCAGGGCAACCGTCGCATTTGGGCTAGGTTGGATAGGGTTCTTATTAATAATCTTTGGGTCCAGTCTTTTCCTAATATCTCTGTTCAGCACCAGGCTCGTATTTGTTCGGATCATTCGCCTTTAGTTGTTACACTTCACAGTAACATCAGGAGGGGTCCCTCCCCCTTCAAGTTTCAGCGCATGTGGGTCACTCACGACACCTATGGCCGCCTTCTCGATAACGTATGGAATTATGGGGTCTCCGGTAGTCCTATGCATGTGCTGGTCACTAAACTTAAGATTCTTCGCCTGAGGCTGAAGTCTTGGAATCATCAGACTTTTGGTAACGTGCATCAAAATCTCAGATCCTTAGAAGATAAGATCTTAGTGGCTGAAGCTTCTTTGGAGACTGGGTGGGAGGATAACATCGGTATTGAGTTAAGCCGTCTCAAAGCTCTGCATAAAAAAGCCGTGCTGCAGGAATCGATCTTTTACAAACAAAAATCTGGGGTCCAATGGCTCGAGGAAGGGGATGATAACACTAAATTCTTCCATATGGTGGCAAAAGTCAGGCGCTGTAGGAATATGATTTCCGGCATGTTTCTCCCTGATGGGGGCGTGGTCGGAGGACCTTGGCTTGCTGCACAAGGAGGCAATTAAGTATTTCTCATCTATTCTCACTTCCGAGGTTTGTCTTCTTGATGAAGACATGTTGTCTCACATCCCTTACCTGGTATCTAGGGAGGATAATGATGCCTTACTTAGATGCCCTGATGAAGATGAAGTCAAACTGGCAGTTTTTAGCATTCCTGCGGACAGTGCCCCCGGTCCGGACGGGTTCTCGGCGGCCTTTTTTCAAAATGGTTGGGAGGTGGTTAAGTTCGATGTGATTGCTGCGGCCCAGGAATGCTTCAGAGGTGGGGCTTTGCCAAAATCGCTTAAAGCCAATTATATCACTCTCATCCCTAAGGTCGAAACTCCCCTCCATTTCTCGGACTTCAGGCCCATTAGTCTTTGCAACGTAGCCTACAAGATCTTCAGCAAAATCCTGTGTTCCCGCCTGTCTCAGTTTCTCCCGAAGCTAATCTCCCTGGAACAAGGGGCTTTTGTCAAAGGAAGGTCTATCTTAGAGAATATTGCGCTTACTCAAGAGATGGCCCATTCTCTGGGCAAGAAGGTCTTGGGGGGGAACGTGATTCTGAAGCTGGATATGGCGAAAGCTTATGATCGGGTTGAATGGCCTTTCCTCAGGGCAGTTCTTCAGAGGTTCGGTTTTGATCCCAATTTCATCAACTTAATCCATAACTGTGTTTCAGGCTGTTTTTATTCGGTGGTGATGCAAGGAGTCTACGACGGTTTTTTTGAGGCCTCTAGGGGCCTTCGGCAGGGGGACCCTCTATCGCCTGTTCTTTTTATCCTCTGCTCGGAAGTGCTCAGTAGGGGCATCGCTGATGCCTTCCGTACGGAGAAGATTGCATCGTTTCATACGCCTCGGAGCTGTACCCCGGTCACACATCTTCTTTATGCTGATGATACTATCATCTTTCTTAATGGGAGAGAGTCTTCGATTCGTGGCTGTATGGGTTTTCTAGATAGGTTTTGTGCTTGCTCAGGTCAAAAGATAAATGTTGAGAAGAGCTCCTTCATGATGCATTCCAATGCAACATCGTCTTCGGTTCAGTTAATTGGTAACGTAACTGGTTACCATCGCAAATCTGCAGTCATGATCTACTTGGGGGCGCCTATTTATGAGGGGAGGATCAAGGTGGTGTATTTTGATTCTCTTCTTACTAAGATTCGTAAGAAGTTGGCAGGTTGGAAGGCGAATTTTCTTTCGCAGGGGGGGGGAAGCTAATCATGATCAGACACACTCTTTCAAGTATGGCTATCTTTCTGATCGCGGCAGTGGCTGTTCCTAGATCGGTGATCCAGAATATTAACAGAGTTATTGCTAATTTTTTCTGGGGTTCTCATGAAGGTAAGCCTAAGCGTAATTGGGTTTCCTGGGATGCAATCTGCAGACCGGTGATGGAGGGAGGTTTGGGTATCCGCAGTATTGAGGATGTGGTTAGCAGCTTTAGACTCAAGGGTCTTTGGAGTGGGATGGTTAATAAGTCCATCTGGGCTTCTTTCATCTGTGGCAAGTATGGGATTGATAATATTTCCTTGGTCGGGTATGCTTCCCCCTGCACTGCTTCTAAATTCTGGAAAGAATGTGCTTACCTAATCCCGGTGCTTGTCAAAAATTCGGCCTGGAAAGTGGGTCGTGGTGATATCAACTTTTGGCTTGAAAATTAGAGCAATGAAGGCGCCCTGGCAGCAACTTTTCCTGACGAAGACCAGCCTATCCCTATATCTCTTAGGGAGGCGTCGGAGGCTGACTTCATCATTCCTGGTTTAGCAGACTCTTCGATCCCTCAAGTGCGAAATCTTTTTGAATCTTGTCTCTCCGCTGACTCAGATAAGCGTTTGTGGGCTATTACGTCTGATGGTACTTTTACGATAAAATCGGCTTTTGAACAGCTTCGGAAAGTGGCCCCGCCCTGCCCTTTTGCTCGCTTTTACTGGGCTAACTTCATCCCTAAGAAGTTATCCGTCTTCTTTTGGCGCTCCATCCATAAGGCGATCCCTGTGGACGTCAAAATTCAGAACTGTGCCATCAGCCTAGCATCGGGTTGTGTTTGTTGTGCACATCGGCAAGTTGAATCCTTCGATCATTTATTTATGCACGGTGATATTGCGGCCTCCTTGTGGGATTATTTCGCTCTCCCTTTCGACATCCGTCGTGGGGACTTCCATAACTTCTGGGATTTCATCTGGGCTTGGTTCAATGTTGCCTCTGTTGGCTCCCAAATGGGCTCCCTGGGTACGCTCATCCCGCTGGTTATCATCTGGGAAACTTGGCGAGAACGGAATCGTAGGACACATAATGATCCTCACTCTGGCCTTAGTTCAATTCGGTACAAGATCTTGAAATGGATCCAGGATATCAACCCTATGTTTAAGGTCAACAAGTGCAGCCCGGTTAGGATTCAGAATATTCTTCATATTTGCCGGGTCAACCTTACTCCCGTTCATAGGAAACCGATTAAAGTTGTCCGTTGGTCTACGCCACCTCCGAGCTATTTCATCCTGAACACAGATGGTTATGCCGCTAACTCGTCTGCTGCTGGTGGGGGCGTGGTTCGTGATTACTAAGGTCATATTGTGGCGGCTTTCCACCGCTTTTACGGCCCGGGCACCAACAACCTCGCAGAATCCTGGGCTTTACTGGATGGCTTGGCTCTATGTAAGCAAATGGGGATCAGAAGAATTTAAGTACGGGTTGATTCGAGGTTAGTGGTTTCTTGGTTTCATTTTAAATGTGAAATCCTGTGGTCCCTCCTTCGCTGGTGGCTTATGATCAGAGAGCTCGCCCAAGTCCTCGACCTTGTGGTTGGTCATGTTTACAGAGAAGTAAATGCTCCTGCTGATTTTATGGCTTCCTTGGGAATGTCTAGTAGATCTGACCACAATTTCATGTCTGACTTCCCTGCGTACCTTGTGGGGCTAGCCAGACTGGACAGAATGGGATTTCCTTATATCAGAATTGGGTAGGCGCTTTTTGGTTCTGTTCGGTTTGGTAGTCGGGACCTGTATTGTTGTTTGTTGTATTCCCGGGTTGGGGCATGAGGTTTTTGTGCCGATTTGGTTCCGTTTTGATCAGTTGTATGTAATAGGCTCTGGGAGGTTCAGGCTTTTGTCCCCCTCCGGCTAGGGTACTCTTTGGTTTTTTTAATAAACTCTAAATCTTAAAAAAAAAAAAAAACCCAATTAATTCAAGTTAGAAAATAAAAGCAAAGCGTAAAACACGAAAAATAAAAAGACTAAACCTTGTTGAACTCTACTTATCTTTACCCTTTGCTTACACCGGTTTAATTATTCATTTTATTTATTTACTAGTATCCTATTTATCTATAGATTCTTTACACTTTACTATACCGGTTTGTAGACCTACATGGCAATAATCTAAAAGTTAATCTTTTGCGAGGATAATTTCTTTACCATATAAATCATGCCAACAAAGCACGTCACTATAAAACTTTTATCACATTCACAAAAAAAAAAAAATGTTCCAACACCACCTACCAGTAAAATAGATTATTCACCACGTGGTTAAACGGTGTAAATATATCATCGTCACCAAGTGGTATGGAGATTATCTTAATAAAAAATTATTATTTTTTTTATAAGAATAAAAAATTATTCATTGGCCGACCTCCATTTTAGCTTTACAAATCCGTGGAAATAGGCTGTAAGAATAAGGGGAGAATTAATAAACAAAAGTAGGGTGGAAGTAAAACTTCCCTCTCGTTTTTTTTGCCCCCTTCTTTAGTCGTTATGCGTTTTGGGGAGAAACGAGGTTGGGCCAAACTATACCTCTCCCTCTTTTTCAGCCTTAAACCCTAACCAATCGTTCTCTCCCTCTCTTCTCTCTCTAATTGGGTCGCCTGAATTGGAGGTCTGGAGTGGTGCCATTTCCCTCTTTTTCTCTCTCACAGGATCGCCAGAGTTCTGTACGTCTGCAGACTGGAAGAGTACTGTAGCCTTCAGGTATCTTTCTCTTCCCCAATGTTCATTTCCGTTCATTTGCAGTGACGATAACACACTATCTGCAGTTCAATTTTGGTGATGACAAGGATTAGAAACAAAAACCCTAGAGACCCAAATAATGGTTGTTTTGATTTGTGAAGGACAGAAATTTAGAAAAGCAATTAGGGCAGTGAGGAAAGGTGTTAGTGGTGGTGCTGGTGACAGGGGAATCCAAGTTTGGCATAATTTTTTTGGGGAGTTTTAGGGAGAGGAGGAGAGAAGAAAGAGAAGAACCGATCAATCAATAAGCTTCTTAAATTTTGATGGAGTACTTTCACCAGGAGATCACATTAGACATAATTTCTCGCTTACCCGCTGAGTCAGTTTTACAGTGCAGACTAGTATGCAAGACATGGCGAAATCTCCTCCGTCTTCCTTACTTTGCTGATATGCACCTACATCGCCAATTACTGCAGCTTGATGATTCTCACAATGAGTATCAGAACCATTCTATTGATTCTCCTGCTGCTGCTGATTATGTGGGTTTTCTTTTCTTGACCATGGAAAAAAGTAGCCCACTTTGCTATATAGAGTATGATGAGAAGGAGAAGTCTTACAAGACAGTTAAGAGGATAAACCATCCTCCCATTAAGAAGCGAAGCTTCAGGATTGGCATGGTTGGCTCGTGCAACGGTTTGATTTGTTTCTCTGTACCCTACCTAGATGGCATTAATGATCCAGTCTACATTTGTAATCCCATCACTAGCGAATACGTCAAACTTCCAAAATTCAACATTCGTCGTGAGTGCAAGGGTGTTAATTTTGACAGATGCCTTTCTAATGGGATCGGTCGCGTGGTAAGTGGATTCGGTTACCACCCTTCCACTAAAGAGTACAAGGTTGTTAGAATAATATACTATGAAAATTCTGCCCAACAAATCACTGGACATGTGCAGGTGTACACTCTTGGCAGTTGCAGTGGGTGGAGAAACAAAGGAGAAATTACCTACTCATTGATTCCTCCCATTTTTATCCCATCAGGAGTGCGGGGTATCCTTGCAAATGGAGCTCTTTATTGGCTGGATTACCAGGAATTGAAGATTGTGGCCTTCGATTTGGCAAAAGAGGAGTTCAGCTTGCTCCCACCCCCACCTTGTTTTCTTTCTGGTGGGTATATGAGTAAGCACGATTTTAAGCTTCAGGTGTTGGGAGGGTGCTGCGTTGTTCAAGAAGAGTCAGGTAAAAGTCTAAACATATGGTCATTGAAGAAGAAGAGTTGTGAATGGGAAAACATCTTTAGCATTGCAGATAAAGGTAGGTGGGAATGGGATTGTTATTGGTCTGTCGCTCTTACAAAGATGGGTGAAGTTTTGTTGCGGAATCGTAATAGGAGTCTCATTCGTTATGTCCCGGAAACTGCAACTCTAGAAAAAATTGAGGTTCTTCATACGGATTTGTGCTTGGTTGAAGCAATACCTCACATGAACAGCTTTGTTTCGTTGAAAGCTCTAGGACAAAGGTCTTCGACAAGAAGATGAAGCGATAATCCGTTCATTTAAAGGAGCATGACGTTGAAAATAATTTATTTGTAGCAGCTGATAAAAGAATTAGAACAAATTAAATTATATGTCATGTGATTCTGGAATTACATTTACCAAATGCTGCAGCTGATAAAGGAATGAAATAAATAAATTATATATCATTTGATTTTGAGTTACATTTACCAAATTCTGCCCTTCTGAAATTTTATGATTTTCGAATCTTCATGTTTACAATGTGTGAGAAAATCAAATACCAAAAAGCTTTTATTTATCCTTCAAATCTTCTTATTTAACCAACCCCCACCTCTCTTTTTTTTTTTTTTTTTAAATACTCTGTCAATTTGCACTATCTTTGTACCTCTGCCATATTACCTCCTTTCCGAGACTATAAGATGATTCATTATAGTGTGGGTTACCCACAAAATATGTAAGATTATGGCCACCCATTCAGAATGTCACATGATTTACACTTATCTCTTGCTGGATTTTGATGCCTATTGGTAACTTCTTGCCATTGGAAGGTAGAATATCTATCATGAATTGGAAACAGCTATGAGATGCTGAAGCTTTTCTCACAAAATTCCAGCGGTAATGTTTCTCTGGTGTACTTGATTTCCTAACTCATTAAACTAGTGTACATCTTAGACAACTTTCTCCAATTATAGTTAATGGTGAAAACATAAATGCGTCTAGTACTTCAGTGCTATACTGCTCTGTTATCAGGTATTTCCAAACCAACTTGGAACTAAATACATGAATTGATTTCATTACTGTTTGTACAAGTGTACTACTGATAATTAAACTCATTCAAACATGGATTTTGATGTTAAAAGAACCTATGTTGAGCCAATTTTTTGAACTATTACAAAGACTACGTCGTGGATGACTTTTAGGTGTCTGCTTCCAGAATTCATAAAATATTTAGCCTAGAAAAATGTGCTACCACAATTATATTCCTCATCAGTTTTGCTATCTCAGTTGTTCATTTTCAAATCGTACTATTATTAGTTGTTTTCATTTTAAGACTTGCTTATTTTGAGTTAGGTGCAACTAGGAATTGGTTGGTTTTAGTCTATACAAGCAAGCCTGATGTAAGAATAAAAGGGTTTTTCAACTGAGTAAATGAATTGAGAGATTTATCTATCTTTGTGATCATGATTGTGAGTAGCTTGATCTAATGCCGTGCATCAGTTTATGTGAAAATACAATTAAATGTAAAATTTTACTTATTAATGGAATATAATTTCATGTCTGAAAGTCTATTAGGTACTCAACTGACAGAAAAATAACCAAATAAAAAAAAATAAAAATATCATTGCAAATTTGCATATACCAGTGCGATAATCATCCTTGTAGTATTTTCCAATTTTTATGTGATTATATTTCTTGGCATATGTTGGTCGCTTTATAAATTTTATCATCAATAGCTGTCCTTAAAGAACTGTATTAATTATGTTTATGGATATGCACTTACTAAAACTGTGAATCATCTTCTATTATTTTTGGAAATTTGAAAGATTTTCCCCCTTCTACAGGTATTATATATTGGAGGATTGGTGACATGGCTGTTACAGTTGCTTTTTCTTGCTTCTGCTCTGAAATCTTATATAGTTCAAAAGGAGAGTGCCAATCTGCTACGACGTTAGGCAGATAATTTTTAATGTGACATTCTGTTTACTTCATATTCTTGTGACATCTTTTTTGCTTTGAATATTCTAGTGTTAATAACTTAATATGAATTAGTCTTTTCGATTCCATCACTTTTACTATTTAATAATGATTTATGTTGGTTGTTTTGAAATTCTTTTAAATTTCTTTATGGTGTATATCTATTGTACGTTGGATTTGCAGCAATCACTCGAACGGTGGATCATTTATCTAAGAGTGCTGAGGTGATCATGAAGCTTGTCAATAACCTCATGAAGGCTTCAGAAGTGGATGCAGCAAAGCAAGAATTTAGTAAAGAAATTACCAAGGTAATTTTTGTTGCTACGTTAATCAGTCATCCTCCTCCTGCCTTGAACATTACACCTTAGTTTTTGAATTCCCATTCTTGTAGTCTTATATTCAAATTGGAGAGAAGTGCCTAACTACAGCTGGTATGCGCTGGACAAGTAATATATTTAGGGGGCGGATATTGGGGAAGCAATTTTGGGGTTGTGAAAGGGCTCCCCACCAAAATACACCCCACCCCTACCATTTTATGTTTTGCACCCCATCAAAAATACACCCCACCCCTACCACCATCATCTTTCCCACCGTCACCACAACCACCCCCACTCCACCGCCACCTGTGCCTCCACCACCGCCTCCACCTCCACCATCAACTTAGAGAGAGAGAGAAGAGAGAGATATGTATCGGTGGTAGAAGTTCACCCACTACTACTATCCAACTAACTACTAACCCTTTGGTTGTATAATAATTGGAAGTTTAGTTTGTGAGAATTTGTTGGTTGGTCGATAAAGAGAAAATGTAAATTGAGATACACATACAGCTCTGTATCAGTTTCAACCAGTTGAGACTTGAGAGTTATTACTGAAGTTTTTAACTTTTAGTAATTCATGCATATATGAAAAAGTAACTGCGCTAGCCAGCTCGATGGTATGCATGATTTAACATCGATGGGTGGATTCCTTGAATTAAAACAAGGTGAGTTCTGTTATAACTTATAAATGAAGTATTGTCTTCTCCAATTCTATTCAAGCAACAGGTTCTTCAAATCCCGGAAGGGGTGGCTGAAAAACTTGGTTTAAATGGACAGAAGGTAGGAAGAGAAAAGAAAAAGATTCTTTCTTTGTTGTAGTACCTGCTAGAGGATTTGCATATAGACTGTCTGTTTTGTGATTTGATTATATACTGTGGATAAAGCATTTCAAGTTCAATTAACTAAGGAGATAGTGAATTTTGTTCCTCATATTTCAATTAAGGCTTTGATTGTCAAAATACAAGGTTTAGAATTTTGAGAGAAAACAGACTTTTGGTCTGAATCACTTCCCTGTTTGGATCTCTTTGGTGAATTAATAAATTAGATTAAGTACTTAAGTAATTCTTTATCTTCTTCTTTCTTAATTACAGTTATGTTCTTTATAGATTTTTAATGGAAAAGTATGAATTGGTTTTCAAGTAATTATTTAGCTGTTACTTTGCCGGATGGATCTCTTAGGTTCATATTAAGAATGGTAGCTTCAGAAATTTTAAGATTGTTAAAGAGAAGCATTACACATTAGTAGGTATTACTGTAATTTGTATACCAGTCCAATGGAATCGATGGCCATGGAGGAGAGACCAAGCTGCTTTGTTCAATAGAAGTATCAGTTTCCTAGTGTGATAATAACGAGGGATTTGCAGGTTGAAGAAACGTAGGCAGAGAAATGCGTGAAGGCAGGGTAATTGTGATAAAGTTTGAAGAATCGCGGAATTAGTTCAGACTTCAAGTCAGAAAAGAAAAAACCGAAATAAAATATCTCTACTAAATTCAATGGAGGTTTGGCATTTTTTCAGAAGTAAGGAATATGACTTTTACAGGCTCGCAACACAACACTTAGCAAGTGGACACCTGCAACACTGATTGGCAATGTGCACAAGAAGAATTGAAGCACCCACATCAGAAAGAATCATGCTGCAAGCTGGAGAATTACAAGGGAGGGAGTCTAAACTAATTATCATAGTAGGACTCTAACCCAAGAACTCCAAAGGAGGAGGGGCATGTGGTTGTCAAAATCCAAACCCTCTTACATAAGCGGTAACTAAGTAATATTCTTACACTATATGCTCCACCCACTTTATTATTATTACTGTGGTTATACTTGCCTGTGGAGATGACCAAAGTCTGATTTATTGGCCCAGCTTGGTATGCAGGGAAAATTCGCGTCTGCAGTTATTTCCTGTGAAATTGATAAATCAGCTGCTTGGTATGGTATTCCTTTGCTAGTTAGGATACCTATGGCTCTGTTTGTCCATGCAAACTACCACTATCACAGCTGTGGTAATTTGCATTCTGCAAATTTTTCATGCATACCGCCATTATGAGACTCCTCATGTAGATCAAGTCAGCTTTTGGATAATTTTCTGTGTGGGCTCAACAAAGTCAGATGCAAAAATTAGTGTTATGTTAATAGCAGTGTTTTAAAAATCGAACCGGACCGGCCGGTTCAACCGGTGAACCGGTGACCCAGTCAAATTTCCGGTTCGGGTCAACATTGACCCAGTAATTTTCTCAAAAATCATCTTTTTAAATGTGAACCGGTCGACCCGGCCGGTTGAACCAGTGAACCAGGTAACCCAGTCGATTTTTAAACCGGTTTTTTTTAAGTTAAAAGTGTTATAATTTTTTACATTTTGCAAAAATGAGCTTGCTGGGTTTTGAACCTAGGACCCTAAAGTGACAAATCTCCTACCATTTCAACTACCATTAGATTGTTGTTAATATGACAGCATAATTACTATATAATTAATTATTATTTAAGAGTTTTAGTATTTTCCAAAAGACACTTAACCCACTGGTTGAACCAGATTGACCCAACTCACTAGCTTTTTCGGTTCGATTACCGGTACGGTTTTTAAAACATTGGTTAATAGAGAAGAAGTGGGGGAGTTACATTTAATATGTATGTATATACAGGCTCATAACAATTTCAATATGGCTCATTTGAGTCATAAATGTTTATGTTGTTATGCCTCCATCCACCTCTGGCGAGGGCGGATTCATATAGAGGCAAGGGTGAGTAGCCAATTTTGGGTGATGATGTCTTCCCCACATAGTGAGATCTACCTTGTCGAAAATCAATCCATTTTAGAACTTGTAACTCCATCCATTTGTTGGAAATTAATAGTGATTAAGTCATTCATCTCACCATTAATTACAATCAATGGACGATGGGCTTATAAGTTTTTGATTGAGTCATTCTATATGGTGATTTTTAGATCATCTCTATATAGGGTTCACATGAAGATAATCTAAGGACTGTGTTTCAATGAGAATGACCGACTCACTATGTAGATCATCCTTATCAGAATTACAACATTTTAAAATTTGACTTGTTCTCTAGAATTAGTAAGTAATTAATTGAAATTATGTTATGAAATTTCATTTATGAGTTTACAGAGAAGCTGATTTAAACTTCAATTAGTGGAAGTTGTGCTTGAAGTTTTATACAATTATATGGATTTTATCTTTCCAATTTTTGTGATGGCCATTTTGCCCCTCCTCGAAGAAAATCCTGTTCCGCCACTCCCCTGGAACATTACACAGTCATCCACGCAAGTCCAAACAAATGAGATTTTAACAGTTAGAAAGTGCCCCACCTAATTCTTAAACCCATTGGTCCTATTCTATGTTCTTCTTCACCTACTTTATTATACTTTGCTTACACCTACTTTATTACACTTTGCATATAGTGATCGAAGGGTTGAGTTTTTGTGAAGATGATTTTTCCATCATGTGTAGATTAAAATTAGCCCTTTGATCATTCTTATGTGGGCACTAGATGCGGAGTGTAAGTAAAGTGTAAGAATAAGTGTAGTGTTAAATTAATGGAGAAATATTATAGTGTTACTGGTAATGTGTATGTTTCTATGGTACAACCCGGCGTAAAGAACACACCCTGCGTGAACGGGGTTCGTGGTACTATTGGTATTAAAACTTATCGACTTTCTCGCCTCCTCTCCTGCTCTCCATCTTTTTCAACTAAAAGAACCTAAAACCCTAAAACCCTAAGCTATCGTCCACTTCCTCTTCTCTCAGGGTCACCGGAGTCGGTGTTGGAGACTTGGAGGTCTGGAGGGGTGCCCTCTCATTCTTTTTCTCTCCCTCATAGGGTCGCCGGAGTTGTGGATGTCTTATGCGACGATGTGGCTTGCAGGTCTTTTCTCTCTCTC
>MVGT01001416.1:100601-113444 GCA_002174775.1 Macleaya cordata
CTCTCTCTCTCTCTCTCTCTCTCTCTCTCTCTCTCTCTCTCTCCCTCTCTCTCTCTTTTTGTATATGTTTTGAATCAATTCTTCTACCTCGCAGATTATTTACTTCCTTCTATTGATATCTCCAACAATGGAGACAAAATGAGTCCTCAATTTACCAAGTTACAATTACCCTGTCTCTAATTTATAAAAGATTCAATTGTTCATGTAGTGACGATTACACAGTATTTGCAGTTTGATTTTCTTCGTTGATGATGGTGGGCAAAATGATGGTGATGATCAGGATAAGAAATAATAACCTTTTATACCCTAGGGACTCTGGTTGTGATTTGTGAAGGAACCACAGGAAGATAAACAATTAGGGCAGGTTTGAACAAAATAATGGTGGTGGTGGTGACAGGAAAATCCAAGTTTTGCCTAAATCTTTTTTGGGTCTGAGCTTATGAGAAATGGGATTAAGGCATTAAGCTGCTAGCTAATAAGATGGGTATTGGTCCTCTTCTCTGACTCTGTCTCTGTCTCGTTCTATCTATGTAACAATTATCAGAGAAAACGAAGAAAGAGAGGAATTGATAAATTAAATCGATCGATAAGCTTCTTAAATTTGGATGGAATACCTTCACCAAGAGATCATATTAGACATACTTTCTCGCTTACCAGTTGAGTCAGTCTTACAGTGCAGACGAGTATGCAAGACATGGAGAAATCTCCTCCGTCTGCCTTACTTTGCTGATATGCACGTACGTCGCCAATTACGGCAGTTTGATGATAAGCAAAAGTACCAGAGCCATTCTTATGATGCATCTGCTGCTACTGATAATATGGGTTTGCTTTTGTTGACCTTGGAGAAAAGTAGCCAACTTTGCTATTTAGAGTATGATGAGAATGAGAAGTCTTACAAGACAGTTAAAAGGATCAACCATCCTCCCATTAAGAAGCGAAACTTCAAGATTGCCATGGTTGGTTCATGCAATGGTTTGATTTGTTTCTCTTTACCTTACCCATATGGCGTCAATGATCCAGTCTACATCTGTAATCCCATCACCAGTGAACATGTGAATCTTCCAAGATTCAACATTCATCGTGAGTACAAGGGTGTTAATATTGACAGACGCTCTTCTTATGGGCACGGTCGCATGGTGAGTGGATTCGGTTACCATCCTTCCAGTAATGAGTACAAGGTTGTTAGAATAATATACTATGATACCTTTTCCCAACCCTCTGTCGGGCGCATCCAGGTTTACACTCTTGGCGATGGCAAGGGGTGGAGAAACAAAGGAGAAATCACCTACTCATTGATTCCTCACACTTTTCTTCCATCAGGACTGCGGGGTATCCTTGCAA
This sequence comes from Macleaya cordata, assembly GCA_002174775.1. Classification (NCBI taxonomy): domain Eukaryota; kingdom Viridiplantae; phylum Streptophyta; class Magnoliopsida; order Ranunculales; family Papaveraceae; genus Macleaya; species Macleaya cordata. The sequence goes on from MVGT01001416.1 coordinate 101,943, forward strand.
ATGGTGCTCTTCACTGGCTGGACTACAAGGAATTGAAGATTGTGGCCTTTGATTTGGCAGAAGAGGAGTTTAGTTTTGTCCCGTCCCCACCTTGTTTCCTTTCTAGTGGCGGTGGGTATAAGTACCAATTCCAGCTCCGGGTGTTGGGAGGGTGTTTGTGTGTCGTTCAAGAACCAGGTGAATGTCTAAACATATGGTCATTGAAAAAGAAGAGTTGTGAATGGGAAAGCATGTTCAGCATTGCACATAAAGGTAGGTTAATGGATGTTTATTGGCCTGTGGCCCTCACAAGGATGGGTGAAGTTTTGTTGCGGTATGATAATAAGACTCTCATTCGTTATGACCCAAAAACTGCAACTTTAGAAAGAGTTGAAGATCTTGATACGGATTTGTGCTTGGTTGAAGCAATACCTCACATGAACAGCTTTGTTTCACTGAAAGTTCTAGGAGAAATGTCTAGGAGAAGAAGATGGAGCGAAAGTAATCCGACCAGCTGATGGAGTATGACTCAAAAAACAATTAATATGTAGCAGCAGATAAAAGAAATTTGAAGGAAATAAACTATAAATCATGTGATTTTGGACTTACATTTACCAAATGCTCCTTTTGAAGTTGTACAATTCTCTAATGTTCATGTTTTCTTATATAGGAAAAATAACAAAAATCTTTTGTTCTTAATAATGTGAGAAAATCAAATACCAAAAAGCTTTTGTTCATGTTTACAAAGTGTGAGAAAATCAAATAACAGCAACCTTTTGTCCTTAAAATCTTCTTATTCCTTTTTCTTTATATCTTCTTGTAATAGGATAAGCTTTTGTCTTCTTATTCTTCTTCTATTTTGTTATCTATGAATTGTTCATTTCAGACCATTGAGCTATTGTGATTGGTTGGTTTAAGGATTGAAGAACTTCAGTCCTCAAGCACTCAACTATATTCTGCTACTGAGTACTGTGAGAAATCTTGTTTTCAATCTAAGCACAGTGCGACTGTGCCAGATCTAGTTATGATCTATGATCCTACTAAATGGTGATCTATTTTACCCATTGCCTATTAATAACTTCTATAAGCTTACCCGATCTGTAATTTGGATGAATATATTGAAATCTGCTTAGATGAATTATCGGTGCTGTCATTTATCTGAACTACCTACCAAGAACTTGTGGTTAACTGTAAACCTTTTTGTTTGATCTGGTTAGCTGTACATTGTTACTTCAGGTTTCTGGTTTGAGCACATTTGACTGCTAAACCCTTTCAACTTACTACAACATGGTTTAGCACGTCAACTCGACCAGGTTGCCATGTCTAGATCATCACGACTCTGGTTATATTTTCTGGAAGAATGCTATCCATCTCTATACTTCTGCTATTTGTCATGTTCTTATTTGTCTATTATACATTATTTATGTTACAGTTTGAATGTATATAAGATCAGTTTTACTGCAATGTTATAACAAAAAAGAAAATATCGAATTTATGTAATAAACTAATAATACTTGTCTTCTCTACCAACTTTAATTAGGTGATGCACAAGAGCTGTTATCCATATACATTAATATCTTGCAGCTTTCTAAGCTTGTTTTTATCCATTTTAGCACAATTAGACTGATGTTTAGTAGATGGTACCTATTTGAACAGTTCATAGGTTCTCTGATTCCCCATGATTCAGAAAGTGATTGGTTAGGCTAGGGAGTCTATGCAGCAAAGTTTCTTATTATTTTCGTTCTGGAGTCTTCAAAGTTGCTTATTATTTTCATTCTGGAGTCTACTTTTGTTTTATATGAAAAACAGAGAAACCCCTCCACCCTTATACTGAAAAGCCAATATGGTTGTTCTAACTTCTAATCAATTTTAAAACAAAATGCAGGTTGGTTTAAAGCCAATATGGTTGTTCTAACTTCTAATCAATTTTAAAACAAAATGCAGGTTGGTTTTGTCGTTTTGATCCACTACCCCTACTTGCATGTATAATATTTCTCTCTCTTTTAAGCTACACTCTTTCATATAAATTCAAGCAAATTTAGCACGAGTCTGTTTGCATGTAATCCCTAACATCAGATATTTTTATTTGCGAGTCCATTTCACACTAAAACTGTGCTATACAATCTTTCATTAAAGTTGTCTTCGCAATGGCTTACTATATAGTTTTCAGTTTTCTTACTTCTATGGTTGCGGTAATGGAGACTACCACATGTGTGTTGTTCTTTATAGTTCTTGTTTGTTTGGTGCATATGTGTTGTTCTTTTCATATTTACATGTGTTATAACTTGTTCTAACATTTCGATTGCAAAAAAAACTTATTCTAACACGATTAAATGATTTTCTTATAATTTTTGTTCCTTTCTTTTCTAATTCGGTTCCTTAGTTGGATTGTCAGATTGAATAGTTCAGATAACCCAAATTGCATAGTCCCCCCCCCCTCTTTTTTTTTTTTTGCACAATTGTACTTACTGTCACCCATTTTGAAGAGCTCATAATCTGAAACTCATTTGCTGATAATAAGACTGAGGTAGTCTATGTACAGTACTGTTCCTGCGGTTAGTGGAGATTGAGCTTATCTAGAGTTTTTATCTTTTGTGAAATAAGTAAACACTTGGATAGTGTTATGCCCAATGGTAATTTTTGGTCTACTAAAATCTGTTTCTGCAAATGATGCACAGTGGCTGGTGGGTCTCTGTAAAACTTTACCCCTGCATAGCTCACCACTACATGACTTTAATGGTTCTTACTGGTAAACCCTTTTTTTTCTCTGGCATCTAAGGTTTATCACCCCTGCATCTCTAGTCCATATAACCCCTTTATGCTCTGCAATTATGCTAAAAGATTCCACAATTAAATAGCAAACCAGCACCTTGATTTTGACCATCTTTTTCCAACATATGTGTATTGCTGGTAATATATATATGTTCTACAGTTGCTGCAGTGGATGTCAGAGACCAAGGATATGTGGTGGCCGGACTCATCATCATTAGCAGTAGGGGTTTTTTTTTTTTTTTTTTTTTTTGTAGTTTTTGAGAGAACATATCTAGGGTAAGGCAGTCTTTGTAGTTTCTTTTTTGTGTTGGAGACATCTTAGGAACAAGTCTCTGCACTCTATAATAATCAGCACTACTATTGGGACGTATGGAATTGATAAAAGTGTACTTCATTAATGAATTATTAGGTATTTGGGGAAAGTGATCGATTAGAGCATATATGGAGAAGCTTCATGTAGAGATTACATATAGACATATTTTCTCGTTTACCTGCTGAATCAGTTTTACAGTGCAAACAAGTTTGCAAAACATGGCGAACTTTCCTTGACCTTAAAGATCCTTTCTTTGTATGTTTTGATGTTTAGTAAAGTATTGAAGTTCATGGTATGCAAATTCTAAGTTAATTGTATTATGCAAATTAAAGTTTGCATACAATTATCTAGGTTTATAGCTTCGTAAATGAATTTTTTTTTTCTGGTTTATCTATTTATTTATTTATTTGATATTCATGTCTGATCTTGTTTTAAAGATCTTGAAAAATATTTTCCAACGGTATAAATTTTGTTCAAATCCTATTTTATATTTTGAATGTTATGGCCATTTATATGTTAAAATTAATTAAAAAGAATTTGCTAACGTGTTATATATCTATTTCTATCTATTTATATATATTATAATTGACCCTTGGGTTTTAAAAACCCTCTCTCTTAGGCGTGGGTTAAAAAAATGTACATTATAAACAACTGACCCAATATATTAAAAAAATAGATATTTTCACCTAATCTTTTATTAAGGTCTCTCTCTTAGGCGTGGGTTAAAAAAACCTACATTATAAACAACTGACCCAATATATAAAAAAATTAGATATTTTCATCCAAATTTTTTTTATATATATTTTTTCTTCTTTTTTTATTTTTTTAAAATAGTCAATATGTGCTATAACACGGGTAACGTAATCTTATCATCATATATATTAGAGGAAGTGCTATGGACACCTCAAACAAGAAAAAAAGTATTTTTTGAGGTTTGGGCAATCACTATAAACAATTAAACCCTTCCCCCTCGTCTCAAATTTGAGGATGGAGCAAAGAGTTTGAGGGACCAATAAAATTTGAATTGCGTGGCACAATGATATTTAAATTCATATGCTTTTTTATTATATATATATTTCAATATCCATGATTAACTATTATAATCATGTGGAGCCACGTATATAATATATATGTTTATATTTGTTTCAACATTCAATTTTAGTTATTTTCTTCCATTCTTTTTATTAAACTATTTTCTAATTAATAAAAAAAATTAAAATATTTGCCTGTGCTTAGCACGGGCTGAACATACTTGTTATTCATTATAGAGCTTTTCTGTCTTTTTGCACTCGCTAACGTGCACGAAGATTAAGAGTACAATGTTAAAAAGCCTGTCCTCCCTGAACTTTTTTTTTTGGGTTATTTAGTATTAAGGTCCCAGATAAATTGTGATATTAGGCTCAGGGTCCTGGATATGTCCAACTTAGAGTTTGGGTCCTAGAATAACGGTTGACTCCATTGACCGTCCAACTTCTGTTAAATAATTATCTAAATTAATAAATCAAAAAAATAAACTAACGGGGTTAGTGTTCCGTCCATCACGTGAATTTCATGTATGGGTTAAAAGTCATGTGACTTCACTTAGAGGTGATCCAACGGCTATGATTAATCACCAATCCAACGACATGTACTTAACTAGCCATTGGGACCCAGTCAACCTCACCATCTCTTTCAATCATCATCTTCTTCTTAGCTAACATCAGACACCTCCGTTTCTCTTCCTCTTCCTCTCACAAGAGTACATATGGTAAACAAACTTCATCTATACCAAAATTCTTGAATGGCTTCTGGATCTTGCTCCAACCTGAACTAAAATTTTGAGGTAAACCCTCACCAGTAGAAACCCTAAATTCCAATAGATGTATTGAGTTCGGGTTTTCTAAAAAAACTCGAGAAAATGGTATGAACATACCCATATTAAAGCCCGCCACTAACAAACTAAAACTCCCAAAAAAGGTCTGAGCTTCTATCCTCTTAGGCATAAACAATAACAAAAACCTAAAATCTCAAACTCCAGTCGACAGTTGAAGATTAAACCCCCAAAATTTTGTCAATGATTAAAGATAAAACCCCAAAACACAAATAAAACCCTAAAAATTGTAGAATCCACCCAAAAAAATGAACGAAACCTACCTAAATGGCTTATGTATCTTCAATTTCAGCGTTGTTTCTCACCGAAAATGGCCTTTCGATCTTGGATTTTTCGATCCAAAACACTAGAACCATAAGAGAACCAGTAAATTTTTTTTTTACTTTTAGTACCCTTTAGATAAATCTCAGCCATTTAATGGCTAAGAGGGCGTTTGGCAACCAGAAGCACTTCTACTTCTGCTTCTAAAAAAAGTAAAAGTGCTTTTGAGAAGTAAAAAATAAAGAGAAGTTAGTATGGTAAACTATTGACTTATAAGTCTAAAAAAATGATGAGTTATTAGTTATTACACGGTACTCGAGGAGAATCAACTTCTAAGAAGTAGAAAAGCAAAAAAAATTTACTCCAAAAAGAAGTAACTTTTTTGCTTCTAGAAGTCACTTTGAAAAAATGTTACCATACAAACTTTTTTACTTTTTGACTTATATAAGTCAAAAAGCAACTTCTTAAGTGGTTGCCAAACGTCCTCTAAGCATAATCCAAGACATACACGTGGTTTGCACGTGCAAAAAAGTTTAACGGAGAAAATGGAACGTTTGGCTTGTATGATATTTACAACATTTAAAAGGGCATACGAGTCTTTTTACCAATCACATATGACGCTTGTTTAACTTTTTGGATGGTCAACGTAGTCAACCGTCATTTCAGGACCCAAACTCTAAGCTGGACATATCCAGGACCCTGAGCCTAATATCGTAACTTATCTGGGACCCTAATACTAAATAACCCTTTTTTTTAGGGATATATCACTCATTCTCCATTGAATGATTTTTCTAGGGCCACAGATATTTCCACACAACTATTTATTATACCCACACAACTTTTGGCCGAATTGTTCATTGATAACCCATAACCGAAAGTACAAATTTCATAAAATAAACTGTCGACAACTTAGAACCGCCATTTTCATAAAATAAACTCTCGATAACCTAGAACCACTAAACCAGTGTTATCTATCATATATAATTGTATGGTACTGATAAAACAAATTTGAGTTGTGTGGATTTAGTAAAAAATTGTGTGGAAATATCAATAGCCTTTTTCTTGTCGTAATCAGAGTTACCACCCTGTTTATACAAGAAGCTTCAAATAATTGATCCTTATTATTATGACCTAAATGTAAGGGCTATATTTGTAATTTTCAAACCATTGGATGAGTAAAATAAGGGCAGATCTTTGTTCAAACTCCTTTCTAAAGAAAATACCCAACAAAAATAATTAAAGTAGGAAAAACCGAAAAAAGGGAAATTTTGACTTATAAAACTAGATCAAGTTGGACCATCGTTGACCGTAAATACCTCTTTTGTTCTCATGGTTGTAGTTTTCTCGTTGCGGTGGCGACTGGAATTTAGCAGCAAAACGAACAATCACAAAACCCTAATTACCTCCATCATCCCAAAATGTACGATCATAATATGGAAACCCATTTTGCGGAATGCCCAATTTGTTAATGGGGATTCTCATGTTCAACAGAATAATCATTCTTCTCTAAAAAATCTGTAGTTTGAGTCGGAGCCCTTAACCTAGGGTTTGCGAAAGACGAAAGGGGTAAGTAACGCAGTCTAACAAACGGGCACGCCTAGAGGCAAGGGATTGAGGCATTGATAGGCTGCTAGCGAGAGGGGTAAGAGCCCTTTTCTCTCTCTCATTCATATTTTTATTGGCATGGAGAAACTTCATGTAGATATTGCATTAGATATATTTTCTCGATTATCTGCTGAATCAGTTTTAGAGTGCAAACAAGTTTGCAAAACATGGCGAAATCTCTTTAAGACTGATCCTTCCTTTGCTCAATTGCACCTCCATCGTCGTCGGCGTCGCCGATTATTGCTGCAGCATCAGCAGCAGCTCGATGATGGTCAGAATGAGTATTTGAACGACTCGCTGATGGTATTGTCTTGGGTTTTATTTTCTTGTCTGAGTTAAATGATTTTCAAAGTTGCCAACTTTGGTATTTAAAGTATGATGAGAAAGATGAACGGTCTTACAAGACACTTAAAAGGATTAATCATCTTCCCATTAAGAAGGAATTTGAAAGCTGGGTTATCATGATTGGTTCATGCAATGGTTTGGTTTGTTTAACTGTATTTCACCACTATATCAACGATCCTGTCTATATCTGTAATCCTGTCACTGGAGAATACGTTAATCTTTCAAAATTCATCAATGGAAGAGATTTGAAAGAGAGTGCCATGATGAATGGATTTGGATACCTTCCTTCCACTAATGAGTACAAGGTTGTTAGAATCTACTACCCAAATTGTGAAGAACCCTTGGGACGGGTTCAAGTATACACTCTTGGCAGTGGAAGTGGGTGGAGAGACAAAGCAGAAATCAACTTCCCATTTCGGTGTGACCGTGGTATCCTGGCAAATGGAGAGCTTCATTGGCTACTTGATGAAGGGAAGATTGTGGCCTTCAATTTGACAACTGAGGAATTCCGCTTCATCGCTTCACCACCTGTTGATTGGTCTCACAATTATCATAAACTCTGTGTGTTGGGAGGGCAGTTGTGTTTAGTTGATCGTCATGCATGGGATTCACATGTTGACATATGGTTACTAAAAAGGAAGAGTAGTAGTAGTCACGACATGAACAAACAGGAATACCAGGGTTGGAGTTGGAGCAAGGATCATACTATCACAACAAATCAACACATTGTTCCTCTTGCCCTTACAAAGACAGGTGAAATTTTATTGTGGCAAAACTTCATTTTCCTCTCCCGCTATGAACCAAAAACTGCAACACTTAGAAAACTTGTGGACGATGATAAGGGGTTGGGATTTTTGTGATGCTATTCCTCACATAAAAAGCTTTCTTTCATTGAAAGCTTTAGGAGAAAGGTCGAGAAGAAAAATAAAATATATGCGTAAGTAATCTTATTGCAGACAAAGGAATTAAAATGAAATAAGCTGCTAAATCATGTGATTTGTAGTTACATGTGTTCTGAAACCTTTTCCTTTTGCTAATGTTTATGTGTTGAATGAGTGAAGAATTCAATACAAAAAGCTTTTGTCCTCTTAAATCTTGTTGTTCCTTTTTTTCCCCTTTTTATAGCCTTGTCAATCCACACTGTGTTGGTAGCTCTGGTGCGTTATATCATTTCGTAGAATATAAATTACTAATGATATACTTGATTACCTAATATATATGATCATGACCTACTCCTTCAAAATTACTTGTATGCACTCTTATCTCTTGTTGGTCTTTGATGCTCGTTGATGATTTGGAACAAAGAATACTTGTCATTAACTTGAAAAAGCTTTGTTATTTACATAAGCTAATCTAATTTACATCATTTAGTTATTTGTTCAGAGCTCTGAGGGATATAAATATGTGTTACACTGGATTATTTAACTCACAAAACCATTCACAAGACCTCATGGAGTGTAAGTGGGAAATTTTCTAGCTTATGAACTTTTAAACTGAAGTTTAATTTCCTAGTACAAGAGCAGCTATTATTACATCTTCAACAATATCAACTGTGGCTGGTTCCGATCATGCAGTTGGTGAGGCTATTGTTTAATTCTTAATTCGAGGAACCCTGACTGTCTCTAATGGAAGTATGCCTTCAATGACCCAAATGCTGAAGTGGGTCTAGCATGTCAGATCTCTATGGGTGGTGCATTTATGGTATGTATTTTATGGTTTAATCTAATCTGGATTTTTCTGGTTTTAACTACTTTTATGATTATGATAACGGCTATTGTAAGTGAATTTCACAACTCATCGTAACTTGGTTATAGAAAACCATTAGTAGTGGCTATTGTAAGTTTAGGATTAAGACTTTCTTCCTTTACTGAGTAATTCGATCTTTGGTTTCCTTCTATTACCTGGCTAAATAAGTTAAAAAACTGATTTTATGTTGAAGATTTGCACAAGAATGGCGTTCATTCTGGCATTTTGTATAGGTGTTAACAGGTTATACAAAATAGCATCAACCGCAAAAATGAGCAGGGATACTTGGCTACCCTATATTAAAAAAGCCCCCCAAAACTCTGTTTTGTCGGAGCTACAAGAGGATGATTCAAGGGATTATTTTTTGTGAGGATGATGTCCTCACCATGGAGGTCCTTCTCACTAGAAAACAGCCGATTCTAAAACCACTAAACCCACAAAAAATAGATGATTACCAGGGGTGCTAGGGCAGCACCAAAAGCCATATACAAAAGGGAAGGAGCGGGATTACATACAATGACTTTTCTCCCTTTGAAAAACAAACCTTTGAGAAAATCATTGTCTCAATCGCAGTCACTTTGTCTTCGAAAATCCTTGTGTTTATTCTGTTCCAAAGAATCCAACATACGGTGAAGGGTCACAACTTCTACACAAAATTTTCTATTTTATTCTGAAAGTTCTCTTTCCAGCCGTTCAAGAACTTGATGACAGATCCAGGCATTACCCAATCTCCACCGAATCCTTCTAAAGTAAATCCAGATTTTGAAACTGAAGTTACAATGTAACAGTATGTGGACTGCAGATTCAGCACTTTTGACTTAAGATGGAGATTTGTCTATAAAGAGAAGAAGAAAGAGGTAAAATGGACTTCAATCAGAATTTAGAGAGTGAATTCTTCTATTAAAGAGCAATAACTTCTATTATCTATAGAATTTTACCAAAATTCTTTTAAATGAAGATTTGACATCTTCAACTGCTACCATCCAAATTAATTTTATTTGTTGGGATGATTCTTGCGTCCTATGGATTTTTCCAATTTCTTTTATCAAAGAATATATATATATATTTGCTCAGGGAAAGAAATAGAACAGATCATAATAATCTCATCTCTCTTGTTTCTACAAACCAGGTCCACCCCCTAATTGTACCGTATCTTCTAAACAAGTAAAATGTCAATGATACATTATAAGCAATAAATGGAAAGATTGGGCGCACATATATATACGTTAATTGGCAGCTTTTCTGAAATGCAAGTCCTTTTTTAATTTTATTCTTTTTCCCCTCCAAAGGACGTTAATTTGGCACCACTGATCCAGTCCATATCGAAGGTCTCTTCTATATAGCTAGTCTCTTTTACTATGACCCTCATTAGAGATAACTTAATTGGTCAAGGGGGAAGATCTAAATCCCCAACAAGAGACACTTATGTGAGAAGTTAATAACAAATCAATGTATAGATCACTTGTTCATTCACTATTGTATTGAAAGGTCAATATGAAATTTCTTTTATAGCTCTTCACATTCAGTAGAGAGCCTTTCATATATATATAGCATTTTGCATACACATTTTCTACTAAGGACAGATTTTTCCTCTGCTAGACAATGTGAAAAGGATGGAAATTTTAGAATGCAAAACGGAAGTCTCCACCAAAAGCAAAAGCTCAAACAACATCCAAATAGACCAAGTTATCTACTATAAACAAGGCCTATGAAAAAGGAAAATCGATAAGCCACAAGACAGACAACAACTTCATTAATTTTCTTCTCTCTAATAAGAGTGTGAAACGACCCTATCCTACACATCATACTTTTCCAAACAAACCGAAGCTTTCTTCAAGCAACTTTCAACTGGCGACACTTTATCATCAAGTCAGACTCAATCTAGACGACTTTGATCCTATGACCTAATGCAAAATAAGGGGAATGAATGAGAAACAAAATTTATGTTAATTTCCATTATAACATCGGTCGTTCAGGCCATCGTCACACCGTTCTGACGGTAGTTTTCAAAAGGTTCAATGATTGAACTCGAAACACAGAAAGAGATTTATTACAGGATTTATACTTAAATATATACCAATTCATCCAACTTAAGAATGTAAAACATAAAAATCATACTTAAATATTTAGACTGCTAAATATTTATAGAATCAAATCTCAAGTATCAATGCAACGCTTGTGGTTTCAAAAGCAGGATATGATACTAGACAAACTTGGCAGCCATGTAAATTAGGATTGATTAAACATAATCAATATATTATAAGTTAAGCTAATAAAAGAAAGAAAACTAAGTCCTATTTCATACTTATGAAGGTTTCTAGTCTTTGTGACCAAGCAACTTGCCTTTCCTTTCTAAAATAAAACGTGTAGAGCTTTTCCTATGGAAGGGAAAGTTTTTTTTTTTTTCGGAAAATGAGTAGGATGCCCTTGCATGGGAAAAAAATTGAAGTAGACGACATGCTTTTTTTTCATGTAAGGACAGTCCTCGGCACACGTTAGCGCGATGTAAAAAGACGAAAAACCCATCTGTTGAATAATGACGGTGCACGTTAGCAAATCCCAATTAATGAATTTTAACATAAAAATGACCATAACTTTCAAAATATAAATC
>MVGT01001416.1:114870-160150 GCA_002174775.1 Macleaya cordata
ATATTATTAGTATCACTTAAATTAATAAGTGAAAGGGGACCATTAATCTCAATACTATCTTTAGCACTTAGTTTAAAAGAGTTATTGTGGTCCACCTCTCTGGTTATATAATTAGTAGCACCTAAATTAATCAGGGAACCTCGGCGGAGCGAGGGGAGTTTTATTGTTATGAAAAAAAAACCTAACAGTAGGGGGACATAAGGCCTAACATCCCCATGCCTAATACAAGATGCAAACACATATGCATGCAGAACGAGGGAAACCTCCAGTCTTAACCTTTATAATAGGGGACAAGGAGGGCCCTTTCTAAAAAAACCTCAAGACCTAGCCACCCCACAGGCCTCCAGCCTTACCGTTAGAAAACGGGGGACAAGGAGGGTACAAGAAAATCGCTCAAAAAGTGTGTCCGACATGGTGAACAACAGGCTCATAGCTTCTGGCTTGGGTGTCTCAGTGGAGGACCAGTCAAGGGGTGCCGACACCGATCAGTTGCTGGTCGGAGTGATTTCGATGGAGAAGCAACATGCTATGGGTGTCGACCGGGTGGCAGACACGAGAGCCTCCAGCGTGGGTAATGTCTCTAACCAGCCCTCTATTTTTTATTCCCAGTCCATACAAAACAGGGAGGTTGTCGACCACATTAACACTATCAAATTAAGTGCTACAGATAACATTGAGAATAACGGTCCCCTATCACTTATTAATTTAAGTGATACTAATAATATAACTAGAGAGGTTGACAACCACTATGATTCTTCGAAATTTAGTGCGATAGATAACATAAAGTCTAATGGTTCTCTTACACTTATTAATTTAGGTGCTACTAATTATATAACCAGGGAGGTGGACCACAATAACTCTTTTAAACTAAGTACTAAAGATAGTATTGAGATTAATGGTCCCCTTTCACTTATTAATTTAAGTGATACTAATAACACTATTAAATTAAGGGTTATAGATATCATCGACAATAATGGTCCCATTTCATTTATTAATTTAAGTGATACTAGTAATATAATAAGAGTGGCTCACAACCACAATGACAGTTTGAAATTAAGTACGAGACATAACATGTAGAATATTAGTCCTCTTACACTTATTAATTTAGGTGCTACTAATAATATAAAAAGGGAGGTGGGTGATATTAATTTAAGTGTGACAGAAAATATAGAGAGTAACGGCTCCCTTACGAGTATTAAATTAAGTGATATTGATAGTACGACCAGCAAGGTGGTCGATCACGAGAACAAGGGGACCAGTAAATCTATAGGTAATGTGGAGGTTGACCCGGCTTGCGAGAATCCTATAGTTTATCTAATCTCTCGAATAACTCTCGTGACCCGAGGATCGCTGACCAGGCTGTTTCGAATCCCGACGATAACTCATCAGAGGACAGTGGAGATTTCGATATCTCCGATCAAAGCGAGGATGAGAATGAAAGATTCAAGGCGGCTCTGGTACGATATGGGTCTGATTCAATAACCTCAGGTAGGGCACACATCCGTATTAATTTTGCTAACTTTCCATGGGTTAAGAATCGGAAGATCCAAACCTTCTTTTTTTTAAACGATGGTCGTTTGTATTCCACACACCCTAATTTTATCGGAAGACCAAATCGCTTTCGGAACTCAATGACTGTTAACTCCTTTTTATTGTGGAACATCCGGGGGGTGGGCAATCGGGTCTCGATTCACCACCTCAGACAGTTAGTTAAATATCACAATGCTAGTCTGGTTATGCTGTTTGAGCCAATGATTCATCAGGATCATTTGGTTAAGATTGCGTCTTCTCATTCCCTTGCTAACTTCATCCATAATTCGGATTGCGGAGGGAAGGTTTGGATCTTCCGATTCTTAACCCGTGGAAAGTTAGCAAAATTAATACGGATGTGTGCCCTACCTGAGGTTATTGAATCGGAGCCATATCGTACCAGAGCCGCCTTGAATCTTCGTTCTCATCCTCGCTCTGATCGGAGATATCTAAATCCCCACTGTCCTCTGATGAGTTATCGTCGGGATCTGAAACAGCCTGGTCAGCGATCCTCGGTCACGAGAGTTATTCGAGAGATTAGATAGATTATTATTAATGGTCATCAGTTCATCCTCATGATCGTGAGAGCATATATAGGATGTTCTCGCAAGCCGGGTCAACCTCCACATTACCTATAGATTTACTGGTCCCCTTGTTCTCGTGATCGACCACCTTGTTGGTCGTACTATCAATATCACTTAATTTAATACTCGTAAGGGAGCCGTTACTCTTTATATTTTCTGTCACACTTAAATTAATATCACCCACCTCCCTTTTTATATTATTAGTAGCACCTAAATTAATAAGTGTAAGAGGACCAATATTCTCTATGTTATGTCTCGTACTTAATTTCAAACTGTCATTGTGGTTGTTAGCCACTCTTATTATATTACTAGTGTCACTTAAATTAATAAATGAAATGGGACCATTATTGTCGATGCTATCTATAACCCTTAATTTAATAGTGTTATTAGTATCACTTAAATTAATAAGTGAAAGGGGACCATTAATCTCAATACTATCTTTAGTACTTAGTTTAAAAGAGTTATTGTGGTCCACCTCTCTGGTTATATAATTAGTAGCACCTAAATTAATAAGTGTAAGAGGACCATTAGACTCTATGTTATCTATCGCACTAAATTTCGAAGAATCATAGTGGTTGTCAACCTCTCTAGTTATATTATTAGTTTCACTTAAATTAATAAGTGATAGGGGACCGTTATTCTCAATGTTATTTGTAGCACTTAATTTGATAGTGTTAATGTGGTCGACAATCTCCCTGTTTTGTATAGACTGGGAATAAAAAATAGAGGGCTGGTTAGAGACATTACCCACGCTGGAGGCTCTCGTGTCTGCCACCTGGTCGACACCCATAGCATGTTGCTTCTCCACCGAAGTCACTCCGACCAGCAACTGATCACTGAGACACCCAAGCCAGAAGCTATGAGCCTGCTGTTCACCATGTGGTGCCTTCACCATGTCGTGCTCCTCATCTCAAAAAGTTCAGTGACTTCAGTTTTGTATAGAAATAGGTTTCTGAATTTTGCTTAGGAATTAGGGATACCGATTTTGATTATGAGTCGTTTTAATCCCCTCTGCTGATCCCATTAAGAGAGAAAAAAAAAAAAACCCTCCACACTGTTTTAAGTGTTTTTCCTGGTTTTAGTTATCAGAGACTAGAGATTGAAAGGGGTGGTGGGTAATTCAATGCCTGGTAACGAAATAATGAATGGGTTTTGTGGGGAAACGAAATTAGGTTTAGGGCATAAGGGAGGATTGTGGAAGAGAATGAGTCAGCTGAGTATGGGACCTATGGATCTGGCGGAGGAGGAGGAGGAGGGGGAGGAGCAGGGTCTTCTCACAGGAGATATCACATTGGACATACTTTCTCGCTTACCAGCACAGTCGGTGTTAGGGTGCAGACGGGTATGCAAATCTTGGCGAACTCTTCTGCTTGATACTTACTTTACCGATATGCACTTACGTCGCCAATTACTAATTCAGCCTTATCACGATGCGTACTACAACCATTCTAGTGTTGCTAAGAGGGTGAGTTTCCTTTTCTGGGCTAGGTCATCTAAGAAGGAACTACCTAGACAACTCTACTATGTTGAGTATGATGAGAATATTGAGCAGTACTCTCACAAGACACAGACAAATATCAACCCCCCTTCCCTTCACAGATATAGGGATATTATTGGTTCGAGCAATGGTTTGATTTGTTTCTCTGCAACCCTTTCTGATCACGTCTGCTGTGATCCTGTTTACATCTATAATCCAATCACGAGAGAATACACAATTCTTCCAATATTCTTCGAAAGCAATTTGGGAAAGGGTTTCATGAAAAGTGGATTTGGTTACAATCCTTCCACTAATAAGTATAAGGTTGTTAGACTCTTCTATGGCACAAACAGCGGAACTCCACTTGTACAGGTATACACTCTTGGCAGTGGCAGTGGCATTGGCAGTGGGTGGAGAAACAAAGGAGAAATCGCTTTCTCCTTTTTTTCATCAAAACCGGGTGTCCTTGTAAATGGTGCTCTTTATTGGCTGGACATAGGGTAGAAGAATATTGTGGCCTTCGATTTGGCAGATGAGGAATTCCACTTGCTCCTTTCACCACCATGTTTGCCTCTAAGTTGGCCGCACTCTCTTGAACTCCATGTGTTGGGAGGGTGCTTGTGTTTTGTTCATAAACTAGATGAACAGAATAGAGTAGACCTTTGGTTATTAAAGAAGAAAAAGAAGAATATTAGTGTTGACATGATGAAAGAGCAGGAGTACCAGTCTTGGAGTTGGAGTAGGGAGTTCACTATACCAAGTGAAGGCACGCGCGTCATTAGTCAGCCGATTGCCCTTACCAAGCGTGGTGAAATCATATATATTATTGTGCGAATGTAAGATTCTCTTTCGGTATGACCCTAAAACTGCAAATTTTGAAAAGCTTGGGGATCTTGTTACGGATTTCTGTGGTTTTCGAGCAATATCTCACGTCAACAGCTTTATTTCTTTGAAAGCATTAGGAGAAGATGCAAAAATAATAGGACTAGCTGATGGACTTGGCACAAAGAGCAGCATATCAAAAGGAAGAGATTGATGATGATATACATAAATTATAAACTATGTAATATTTTATGCGCATCTTTTAATATATATGATCTATCACACTCGAAAGCGTTCATTATCTCCTTACCACTCTGTATGCTTTATTATTTAACCTTTTTCAATGAATCAATAAATAGTTTGCTGATGTCTCTCTCTCCCACTAGCTACATCCTCAGCATACTTAGGTTCGGTCTAGATTTATCGCATTCTATAACATTAACATTAAGACTCTCAATGCTCAATGCTGTCGTAGCCATGCACTTATTGTGGTTCATGATGCTATGTTGGAGATTAAAGGGAAGCGTGTTATGTACCAAACCTATGTCTCCAAGATTGTCAAGGTGATGGAATCGGTCATTATTAGTGCCAGGGCTTTATATATCTAGTAAAACTCCTGAGTCTCATTGATATTGCGTATATATATATATATTTCCCAATGAATAACTGCCTGTTTGTTTCTGGCAATACATTGTTGCACATTTGAGTATTGATAAACAGGGGTGAATCTCATCTTAATGTTTGTAATAATGCGCTGGCAGCCATGCACATTCATACACTAAAAATGGAATTTATGCGTTTGGAGTTTAATCTTTCTGTTAACAGTATCTTTTCACTGTTCATGATGATTACTAAGCAGATCTTTTTAAGTCCCATGGGAAAAGAAACATATTAGAAGAGGTGTCTAGAGTTCACTTGGTAATTAACCTTAGAGTGTAAAGTGCAAGCACAAGTATTATGATAATACTAGAAAACCAGTGCAAGAACAGCATATTTGGAGAGCTTCCTGGCCCAGCCTATCTCGGCCTAGATGAATTTCTGTTTACTTGGCAAACAAAAATGTCTGAAGTCTGGTCACCTGCCTTTCAGGACCCATGTGGCCACTGTCATCACCTGAAAACCTTGTCAGTTGTAACTCCTTTTTGCTTTTGGCTTAGGGTTTAGGTATGCACCTTTGATACATAGACAAGAATACAGGTAGATTCAACTTCTCTTTGAGCTAATAATCTGTCCTAAAGGAAAGATCGTGACTTTTTTTTTTTGGCTAAGATTCTGAATTTGCAATAGTTGATAGGATCCATCAAGATCAGCTGTCTTAATTTAAAAGTTTTTTCATCTTTGTAAACCCCTGCAGCAAGCGATCGCAAAGAAAAATTTATAAAAAAACGCCAAAAAAGTACCTGAAAAAACTAGGTGGACCCATTGAAGTTGAAGTAAATAATCTAATAAGAAGATGAAGAAGAAAAAAATTAGATCACCTTTGGGTGGAGGGGGGATGCATTCCATCGGTGAGGAATTTGTAGATATGGTTTTATTTCTAAGTGTTCATGCATGAAAATTGGCAGCAAACTATTTTATTTGTACTAGACACTTGCAGCTAGAGAATCTTGTTAGTTTCTGCAAATGTTGTTATGCATCATCGTCACTCTGGAAAGCCTAATTACCATTTACAAAGGTCCCAACCTGTTCTGCTGAAAAATCTTCGTTTGGATTGAGTATTACATACATCTATATTGTTTTATTACCAGTATAAGGTCAATATTCATTTACTAAGCTGTATTGGTTCCATCAAGAACAGTAAAAATGATGTCTTCTTGGTCTAATATATGGCTTATTAGATTTGTCTTTGCTTGAAGAAGAAATGTGACAAATTTTATTATTTCTTGCTGAAATTCGTCCGTTCGAAGCAAAGAAAGAAGTGCAATAGATTTTGTTGTTATCAGCTTGCTGATGTGTGTGTACAGTTGAAGCTAAGGAGGGAATGTGTTTTTATTGTTATGAATGAAGTCACAAAGGGGTTCACTTAGTAAAAGAGAGTGGCTGTTGGTCTTGTGTGGATGCAGTATCATGATTCTAATTTTGTTAAAGCAAGTAAATCTATTCACTTCATGTGTTTGAGGTTATATTAGTAGAGTGATTAGTTCTGTTTTGTTATAATTCTTGGGTTTTGATGGTTCAATTCTCCTGGACTCGGAATTAATTTGAATGTAAAGGAGTGGGTCTCTTGTGCTAATTTACTTGCATTTGCTGCAAGAGATAGCATTGAAATTAGTAAACACTCAATTCCTTGATAGAAACCATGTCTGTCAGTCTGTCACGCTTCTTTGAATTTGCAGACAGGAGGAATTAGCTATAGAAGAACTTGAGTTTAAAACCTTGCTAATACACAAATTAGCCCACAATTTCTTGGCAAATTGTGGTAGCCTAATACACAAATTAGCTTCTAAAGCACCCCATAAAACAGGGGCGGACCACACATATATGCAGTCTTTTTAAGCACCCATTTACTACATATAATAATTTTTATATTTTTTTTGGACAAATTTCTGTATTTTAATTTAGTGGCCCCCTAATTTTTTTTTAATATATTCTGTATTATGATATTAAGATAGAACATTTTTAGTTTTTGATTTCCTATGTTAGAAATCCAAGCTTTACCTTTGCTTAAGCATTTTTTTTGGATGGTCTCGTCAGCACATAGATCATCTTTACAAATAATACAAGGTTCTAGAATTTTTATCCCATCACTGAAAGATTATTGAAATTTGGTTTCAAAATTTGTAACCGTCACAAAAAAAAAAAGGATTTAGAATCTTAGATTTTAAGCTTTCCTATCAATATTATCATTAATTTTAACTAACTTTAAGAAGTTTTAAAACTGTAGACACCAATTTTCGCCCTCGGATGCTAGACACCTAAAATTGGAGTGCGCTGAGAGATCAAGGCATAAAACGTCTTTAATTTAACTCAATCAACCACTAATTCAACTCAATTTGACCATACCTCAACTCAATTGGACTTAATTGGACTTAAATTTGAGCCTAATTGAAGAAATTAGGTGAAAATCCCAAAATTAGATTCAAATTGGACCACATTAGGGTTCTTCGGACTTCATTAAAACTTAATTGATCCCTAATTGATGTTTAAAAGCAAGTAATTTCAAAAAGTAGAGTGAAATTGGACTTAATTTGAGTTTAAAATCAAAATCGGAACCAAAATCGGAGTCGGAATGAACCCTGAACCACTTTTCAGAGGGGGAGAACCGTTGGAATATTCCCTGGGATATGCCAACGGCTCTCCATGAGCCGTTTTGGCTGAACCGTTAGATCTGGACAGATCTAACGGTTGGCAGAAAATGGCTCACGGTTGGCCGTTTTGCTGCCTACCGTTAGATCTGATCAGATCTAACGGTGGAGATTAAAAAGGCTATGAAACCCTCATTTTTTACCCTTTTTCCACCCAATTTTTTTTATCTCTTTCATCCACTCTCACCCCTTAACCCTAATCTTGTTTACACCCCACCAACCCTATTTTTTCCTATAAATAGAGGAGATCTCTAACATTTTGAGGGGGAGCATTCAATAGATCTTTAGGAGATCATTGAATAGAACTCTAGTAGGGGCATTAGAGAGATCTCTTAGAGAGCATTCAATAGATCTCATAGGATATGCATTCAATAGATCTCATTAGTAACATTGAATAGTTTGAGAGCATTCAAGAGCTTGAGAAGGAAAGAAATAGAGTTAGGTGAGAGTAAATCTATTTTCATTAGATCTTAACCTTCACTCTTCATCAATCATCATCTACACCACCCATCCTAGCCTAGACCTTGCACATTCAAACATCATTCATCATGGGAAGAGCTCAAACTAATTGGGTTTTTCTTTCCATTTTAAGGTTGGTTTAGAGAGAGCTAGTGGTATATCACATCACTTTTCAAAAGAAAACTCTATTTTCTTCATTTATCATCAACAAAATAAATCATCATGTCTTAATGGAGGGTTGATCAATGGGTTTTCTTCACTCTCTTTATTATGGATCTTAAGCAAAATAGGTAGGTGATCATCACCCCCTTTTCATTTATAGTAGAAATTACATCCTAAATGTTGTATGATGTAGTTGAAAGAAAGAAATAAATGTGTCATTTTATGAATCTTTCTTCATGATATCATTTTTATGTGCATAAATAACTTGTTAGTCATTTTGTTGGAATGCATTGTTACTAATCTTTATTATTGTAGAAATCTCTAAATACTACTTAAAATAAATAATGATTTAAACATGTTTAGCATTCATGTAACATGAAATAATGAGTGGTTAGGTGAGCTAGCAAGATTAGCCCATTTTAGATGTTGTTCCATCATGTGATGATGTCTTAATTTATATAAAATGCATATTTAATGGTAAGGATGTCATATTTAGTATGAGAATTAATCATTTGGTCATGCTTACAAATATGTGAGTGTGTAAGTGTTGATTTTTACATCTCTACAACATAAAAAGTGAGCAAAAACGTGCTGGAATCTTTCAATACAAGTTTCAAATAAAAAGTCTGATATTGTAGTCTTGTAAAGCATGAAAAAATACACAAAATGGGCTCAAGAATGAGTCAAAAAAGTTTGAAACGAAGAAGTTATGGTAGTTTGAATGTACACATTTAATGTGTTCGACAAAATGCATAAGATAATGTTTAATGTGTAGAAATATTTATTTTGCTAATTTCACATTATTACATTGTTTTGCATGTTTAAATTCAAGTATTTTCGTCTTAGTTTTACATGAAACCCTAGGGTTTACATTAGAAACTTGTCACTCTTGATGATGTGTCTTAGAAATCAACCAATAATGAAAATAAAACTTCAAATAAGCTTTATGGGCTTGGCAACCCCATTCTCAAGCAAACCCACTCTACATTTTGTTGAGTGTTGAGCTTGCTTCATGAGTTTTAAACTCATTTCTTGAAATTGGGTTTCATAAACCCATTTTCTTGTGTTGGCATAGGAAGAATACATATTGGCTTAGGCCCACCTTTCTTTTTTTGGGCTTGGAAATGCCTAAACCCTAATTCAAAACCCTAACCCATCAAATAAAATTGAACTAAGTTTCTCTCTCTTAGATTAGTTAATCTAAGTTAGGCTCCTTAGTTTAAGAAATGCATTAGAAATTAGGGTTGTGTGTTAATTTCGGGATTAGGTTAGGAATTGACCTAAACTCGTCGAAATGTGACCACCATGGACTGGCACTTTTAAGTGTGGCATGCGTGCCTACGCCACGTCGATGGTCTTGCACACTCGATTAGTTGGGTTAATTCTTATACTAACCCCACCTTTGTAATAATCAAAGATTTTCAAGAATAAGAAAAGAAACACAAATTTTCTATCTAATATTCAAATCATTTGCATTAGCTTTGGATCATATTCATCCTACAGCTAAAAATTCTTCAAGAGCTAGGACATCTAGATTATTCGTGCCCGAATCTCTAGGCATAGCTCATCCATTGTTTTCAAAATCATCATGCCACGTATGCAATAGCAAACACGTGTCATCATTAAGACCCATTGGGCCATGTGTACTAATACACATGTCAAATCATTTTCAAAATCAACAAACTTTCTCTCATGTCACATGTACAGTAGTATACATGTGTCATGTCGTGGTCCAAGTGATCGCATACTGAGATATCATGGTTGCCAACATTTAGGATCGCGCCTAAGAGTCTTCCACGGTACGCTCGTGGAATAGCATCCACGTACACCATGACTGTTTGTACACGGGATCAAGCCCACGTACATTCTTGTTACTTATGGAATCGCGTCCAGTCATAATGTTTGGGCTATACATGGGACAGAACCTATTCATGCCCATTTATTTGTATATGGAATAGCATCCGTATATGAACTGGTTGTTCGTGGAATCGAATCCACGTATAACCATTGCTTGTTTTGTGGGATAGAACCCACTTGTTCGTTCTTGTTTGTTTATGGAATAGAGCCTGTGAATAAATATATCTGCCACATATAGAATAGAATCCATACGTTCTTTTGTTTATACGTGGAATCGCGCCCACGTGTAATGTGCCTTCTCTGCACGTGTACTGAGATACATGTGTCACTTTATTTCGACACGTGTTCCTAGACAGGGCACGTATACCATCTTTTTATTTTTTTTGCCCCAGAACTTTATAAGCATGAAACGTAGATAAGGGGGGCTGTAAACTTACTTTTCTTTGTATATACTCTTAGAATAAACATAGTTTGATTAAGAAATTCTAAAATACCCCTTAGTTGTGAAGTAGAGGCCGATCTCACGATCGGGCAGTTGTCAGGTGCCTAACACCTTCCTGACCCGTACCAGGATTCCCTTACTAAGAATCTCTCTTTGCAGACCAGACTAGTCAGGAAGATCGCCATGTTTTCTGAAACAAAACGATTTTTCAAAATCGGGTCTTGATTCCCAAATTAATCAGGTGGCGACTCCTTTACACATAATAAACAATTCCTCCCCCAGTTAGGAATCTCGAGAAAAAAACTATTTTCTTTCTCTCTTTGACCGTTCGCGATCGTAGATGGAAGGATAAAAGTTTTTTTAGGAGCGGATCCTACAAAAACGATGTAATTTCATGGTATGATGAATTTTTTTTTCGATAGAAGAAAGTATTGCCCAAACTGCAATAACAAGGTAAAGTCTCCAATTTGGTTTTTCAACTCTTGTATGTGTATTTTATATTATGGAATTTTATTGTTGTTAATTACTGGGATTTTATATATTGAAAATTCTTTCTGGGTATTACTGCGTTTTTGTACAACAATGCATCGTTTCTTAGTGGGGTGGATTAATTAAAAAATAAAAAAATTATTATTTTATTATTAAAAATTAGGATTGCTCATAATTTTTGCTAGGATTCTCAATATCATCAGTCTTTAATAAATAGGTGAATTAGACATGGATCTTTGGCCCAATGATTGTGCACGCCTTCGATTATTTAGGAGGTCTTTGAATTAAAACTTCTTGAATGTAGTTTGTCATATCTCCCCCGCCCTTTCTCTTTCTTCTTCTTCAGGTCCATTTCTTATGTTCCTCCATTTTGATCAATAAAATTTCATTTTATAGATAAAAAATAACAATGTAAATTTTTTTTTTGGAGGGCAATAATGTATCTTGATCCGCTATCAAAGATAAAATCTATAGATTGAAAGCACTAAATTTGGATTCGATCGATCAAAAAGAGAATTGGAAAAACTTTTGATTAGTCTTCTTTCACTATGAGAATATGTAGCAGCAGATCTGAGACTGTTCTCAGATCTTCTCATGAAAGAGGGATTTTGGAATGAAGTTGGGTGGATGTGGCAGCAGTTACATACCATTCGCTTATACCATCCAAAATAATGACAGAATTTGACGGATTTCTAAGAATTCTAGAATTCTTGTTTCTAAAGGATTTATAAGTCCTTGGGTTCATGAATCTGTATCCAACCAAAAACAATGCAGAAGGTGGATAAAAACAGAAAGAATAGCTAGGGTTTCAAATAAGAACGGGAATAATTAATTTTAGGTTTCTCAAATTGAGGTCGGCGAGGAGGAGAACAAGGGTACGTATTTGTGGGCAGAGAGGGAGTGCAGAAGAGTATGTAAAACCTGGCGACGTCTCTTAATTGATATTTACTTTGCTCATATGCACGTACGACGTCATGGTAAATTACTACAGCTTTATGATGATGATGATGAGTACGACCACATCCATTCTAATATTGTTGTTGCTACTGCAGCTTTGACTAAGTTGAGTTTTGTGCGGGAAGAAAGTGCCACCAACTCAATTATGTAGAGTATGATGAGAACGATGTTGATCAGCAGCATGAACCTTACAAGACAAAAGTTACAAAGTTCAACCACCACCCTCCCCTTTCGGGGTCTCATTCCATTATGGGCTCATGCAACGGTTTGATTTGTTTTTCTAGATACTACGTGGACATGGAAGATAACTGCATATGTAATCCCATCACCGCGCCGGAGAATACAAGTATCTTCCAAATTCTATTTTGGATAAAAATGAGTACTAGAGAATTAGAATGGTGAGTGGATTTGGTTACCATCCTTCCACTAATGATTACAAGGTTGTTAGAATAACTTGCTACTACCGATATTATACCAATCCCTAGCTATGCCACCACCACAAGTATACAAGTGTACACTCTTGGTGGTGGCAGTGGGTGGAGAAACAAAGGAGAAATCACCTACTCATTGAGATACCCAACGTCGGGAAGTATCCTTGCAAATGGAGCTCTTCATTGGCTGGAAAAGGATGGGAATATTGTGGCCTTTATTGATTTGGCAGATGAGGAGTGCCACTTGCTCCCTTCACCGCCTTGTTTCCGAACTGCTTGGGTTTACTCTCTTAAACTCTAGGTTTTGGGAGGGTGGTTAATTGTGTCTTGCTCATGAAAAGGAGGATTTAAGTGTAGATATATGGTTCTTAAAGAAGAAGAAGAGTGTTAGTAGTTACCATTTGAAAGAGCAGGACTACTAGTCTTGGGGTTGGAGTTGGAGTAGGGAGTTCACTATAGCATTGGAATACATTTCCATGTTTAGTTATAAGCCGCTTGTCCTTACTAAGAGCAATGTAATTTTACTGATGCCGTTCCATGGTAGGGCTACTCTTGTATGGTATGACCCGAAAACTGCAGCTTCATGAAGATTATCCACGAGCTAGTTTTGATCTACATAATGAGAAGATCAACATCACAAAAAATTAGTCTTTAGGCTATCTCCACTTGGGCCCACATGCAGTGTCAGCAGATTACAAGAACAAAGTGGGTAAAAGTGGAATATGTAAAAAGTGGAAGACCACTTGTTAGAGTGGTTGAAAACATGATTGTCCAAATTGTAGGTCCTGGTATGGAATCACACAAAGGAGATTCATCTTTAAATTAAGTCCAATTCAGGAAAAAAAAAAAGTGGAATGTGTAACAGGTTAGAAAATGACCTAGTGGTGAAGTTTCATTTAGTCCTTGTAAGTAAATGGCTTCATCTTCTAAGGTTTGGTGGAAATATGATGACATGGATGAAATTATTGATGTGACACTCTGAAATAATAGAGTGCCACGTGAATAGTAAGAGCTGCCACACTAGAGGCTTTTGCTATAGTAATATAGTAACATATATATATAAGCTTTGTGCACATGTATTGCATGTATTTTTCACGTTGGACTTGCTCCTTTTAATTAATTATAGTTGTTTATTAATGTGTCTTGTTGCTCATTAATGCTATATTGGAGTAATTTAATGCTAAAGTTTTATTTAGTATCAACTATGCCCTTCATTTGATAAATAATTTACAACTTTATATATATAATTTGCTAATAGAAAAATACACATAAGGGTATTTTAGGAAGTTTTGGCAAAATAGGCTTCACTCAAGTATTTGTATTCAATAGTAGTATATATATATATATATATGAGAGCGGTTTCGGTGCCATTGTTAAAATGCCATCACAGTTAGCATGGCATGTGGGGCCCACATAACCCTATCATTAATTGATGCAATTTAAGGGTAAAAATGAATGATTCAATCACCGTTAAATTTAAAAAAAAAAAAATTGGATGACTAGATTTTCAATTTTAGATTGAGCTGATTTTTTATGAAGATATTCTCCTCACCATGTCTACACAAAAAAATCGTCCTATAGTTCATCTGTATGTGGGGTCCAATAGGTCATGGTAACCCCAAAATGACATTATAATGGCATTTTAACTAGCACACCAGAACGTATATATATATATATATTATGAATATTTTATTGCTTCGTAGACAAGACATTGTTTAATGAAACATTATACGTAGAAAAGAATAGACGTTTGCATTAATTGAAGATGTTCTAACGTAGTGTTACATTTTTTGAACTTTAATTTGCTTTTACGGGAGCACACAGTCCATAAAGACACATCAGTTTGACTGGATTGGATTGAATTGTTTCAATTTTTTATTTTCTCAAAATATATATCTGAGCAAATTGTCTTTACCCCCAAATGCTAATTGAAAAATCACTTATTTCCCCAAATCTTTCAAAAAATCATTTTTCTCCCACTGTTATCATTTTCGTCACTTGACCATCCAAATAGTGAACTTCGTGTTATGTGCTGGTCATGTGACGCAAAAAAGGACCATTATACCGTCCCATTTCAGTAATCCAACCCAACCCAAAACCTTGGGTTAATTTAAAATGTGGCATCATCCGTCCGATCCCTAACCAACGCCCGAGATGGTCAACTTCTTGTCGCTTCTTCCTTCACCACGGAACCAGCTGGTTCTTTCATCTTCCTCTCTCATCTCTCTCTATTCTTTCTATAGATCTCATATCCTCTCCCTTCTCTCTCTCTCTCTTCGAAGAAGCCCTAGAAGCAGCCATGGATACTGCTGCTGCTCGTCAATTTGCAGAGGCTGAATCTTCTCTAACCCTCTCTCTTTCGTCTCTCTCATCTAACTAGATCTTTCCCTCTTCTCCCTCTTTCTCTAACCCGATCTGCCCCTCCTTCTCTCCCTCCCTTTCTCTCTCGGTTTCCGGCGAAGAATTCAGATCATCGACGGCACAAAAATGCTCCCAAATCAGATTCGTCTCCTCCCAAACAGATTTTTAATTTTATTGTTTAGAAAATAAAAATCTATTTTCTCACCAAATTTTCTCACCATTGACAAACATTAACAACTAAGAACTGATTTTGAGCATTCTTACGAATACAAACCCCCAATACTTTGATTTCACCTGTGAAACCAACACCCCGACCCAAACAGACCTTAAGAAGACAGTGGGAGAAGAGGTTGAAGATGAAATTTGAATGTTGAAGGTGAAATTCGCAGGTCGAAGGCTGGAATTTCGAAGGTTGAAGGTAAAATTTGAAGGTTGAAGGTGAAATTCGAAGGTTGAAGGCTGGAATTTCGAAGGTTGAACGTGAAATTTGAAGGTTTAAGGTTGAAGGTGAAATTCGAAGGCTAAAGGTTGAAGGTGAAATTCGAAGGTTGAAGGCTAGAATTTCGAAGGTTAAACGTGAAATTTGAAGGTTGAAGGTGAAATTCGAAGATTGAAGGTTGAAGGAGAAATTCGAAGATTGAAGGCTGGAATTTCTTCCAAAATGTAGAGACTTTTGAAGTTTCATCTCCGA
Source organism: Macleaya cordata (assembly GCA_002174775.1). NCBI lineage: Eukaryota > Viridiplantae > Streptophyta > Magnoliopsida > Ranunculales > Papaveraceae > Macleaya > Macleaya cordata. The sequence continues at coordinate 130,438 of MVGT01001416.1, forward strand.
TATATAGGTTTGAAAAATTTGTTCGCCGGTGAAATTTTACTGTTAATGGGGAGAGTTTTTCTCTTTTTCTTTTTTGTCTTGGAACCCCATGGTCGAAAGTCGATCATAGTGTGGAACGTGCTTTTGCTGAGAATCACTATGAAGATCTTTCCTCAAAGCCATTCTTTAATGGATGGGTTGAATACACAATTTATGTTGATAGATTTGAAACAAAAAAACTCCAATTCCCACAAGGAACACTGATCTGATGAATCTTGGAGCCCTTTAATTAATTGGTCCATTAATGTCACTAACTCAATCTTGAAGCCCTTTAATTAATCTTGGAGCTTTAATAACATGTCATCGTTCTCTGAAAATTCACGCTACATTAAACCCTTAGGTATGCTTTATTTTAATCTTAGCCGTTAAAAAAATGGCATCTTAGATGAAGGGCACGTGTCCCAGTTAACCCAAGATATTCACTTGGGTTAGGTTACTAATATAAAGGGTTATTTTGGTCTTTTTTAGCGTCACATGACACGAAGTTGACTATTTGGATGGTCAAGTGACGGAAATGATAACAGTAGGGGGAAAAGTAATTTTTTGAAAGATTTGGGGTTAAGTGATTTTTCAATTAACATTTGGGGTAAAGACAATTTGCGCTATATATATGAGTCCGGATAGGCTTACAGCCTTAAATATACAGGTTGTGTGTACAGGCTCTTGTGGGGCCCACGTGAGGTTGATCTAAGGGCTGAGATTTTGTAGTGATGTTCTTCTCACCCTGTAGATTATCTTCACAAAAAATCAACACATTCTAAAACTTATAGCCCATCAAAAATTTATTGGAAGTTATTTAAAAATTAACGGTGAAAAATGAACGATGAGAAAAAGAGTCAATGTTTGATGGAGTTAGAAGTTTTAGAATAAACTTATTTTTGGTGAAGTTGATCTACATGGTGAGGAGAACATCTCTACAAAATCTCAGCCCTTAGATTGACCTCACGTGGGCCCCACAAAAACCTGTACACACAGCTTGTATATTTAAGGCTATAAGCCGATCCGGACTCTATATATATATATATATATACCTTGGCAATGGAGTCAGTGGAGGAAGGGTGCATGATACGTAGTACACTAATGAAGGGCAAAGACCGGCATCAAGAGAGATCGCATTTGTCAGTCAACTCGACCATTTATATATGAAATGAAGTCTCCGTCTTTGTCTTCTAAGTTAAGTCTTTGGCCAAGTCTTTGTCTTTAGTCTTTTGTAATTAATAGCCAAAGTGGTTCTCAACCACATAATTTAGAAGGATATATATGATCGTCATTCATCCTGTACAACTGACAGGTCTTTTTCTTTTAGTAAATCGACAGATAGACAGGTCGGCCCTCCACCAATTAAGTTCAATTAGAGATTTTTAACCCTCTAAATAAATCAGTTAAAGCTGTGGTTGATAGCATTTGAATTCCACAGAAATGGATTAGTTCCGCGGAAACAATAAATTAATTCCACAGAATTGTAAGTGCAGTTACTTAAAAGCGTGGCTAATAGATTTTTTAATGTAATTTCATAGAATAGGCTTCTTTGGCCCCCCAAGGAATTAATTTCGCAGAAATAGTGAAAATGAACCTATTTCCACGGAACATATTTGCTTCGTATCAAACACAACCGCTTATTCACACTATTAAAGTTTAGAATAAATGTTCGTAGTGCTAGAGATCTCTAATTGAACTGATTTTTTTTACAAAAAATCATTCTATTTGTACAACCCGAAACATCAAACATTCTACTAACGGCTTTTAAACGCACAAGTTAACAAAATCCTTAATATATATCACTACTTCACTTTCAGATCCTCTCACCAGCTGCGTCCTATTCCTGCTGCTATCAAAACAAACCGTACCCCGAATTTCACTCCTATCAATTTGACGGACAGGTCTAGAAGTTCACAAAAATTAGAAAAAGAAAAATAAAAAAGAGCAATTCTATTTCTCCCAAAAATTTGGCCGGAAATTCAGCCCAAGTGTGTTGAAGCAGTTAGGGGTCCTTAGTTTTGAGGAATTGAAATAAATTCCGCCAAAAAATTTAGAATTGAATTCTTTGGAAATAAAAACAATTTTATTTCCCCTAAATACCCCATAAAGAAAGAGAGAGAGTGCAATTGGAATGAATTCCTAAAAAATACTTTTACAATTTTTTGAAATGACAAAAATAACTAACAAAACAATAAATCTAAAAAAAATTATATATGTATCCTCACTACCACCACCTAATCACTATTACCACCATCACCACCGCTACCTTACCATTACTATTGAATATATATATATAACTAAGTTAAAAATTGAATTTTGAATTGCTAACACCGAAAAAGATTTTCAAAGTTATTAGAGGGTATTAATGTAATATAGTCATTCTAGCAAAAAAAATTTATAATCTCTACACTTAACCGAACTATTACTCAATTATTGACTCAACTATACTCGAATCGAATGACTTTTAGGAATTGCATAAATGAATTCCCATAATTCAATTGTAGAGTGTTGAATTTCTAAATCTGAAACGAACAAGACCTTGATTCTTAGAGATGCACTCAAATCATAGAGATGCACTCAAATCACGTATCCACCAAAAAAATAAGCTCATATATATATATATATATATATTATGGAGATAAATGTTTTAGAATGAGCTTATTTTTTTCAAAGAAAATGGATCATCCAAATGTAAATATGAGTTGGTTAAAAAAGAAAAAAAAGCCTTATTTCGATCATAAATGTGATTATCCATCTGGTAATAACTCGGCCATCTACTTCGTATGAATATTTTCGTTTTTGCCAAGCAAGGCTATGAAAATCCACGAGGTGATGATCATTTTATTAACAAACCAGACGCCATAGAAATAATAATACAAAAAAAAAAAAAAAAAAAGGGACCAAATGTATGTACAAATGAAATGATCTATATCCTATACCTTAAAACAAAAAAACAAAAAAAAAGGGCAATTTTTAAATATATACCCATGTCTTGGATTCTAATCATGTATGCCATTTAACCTATTAACAATTAATTATTAACTTATATGATTTGTTTGGATGAGAGATTTTAAGTAGGTATTTTGTGTGGACTAGAAATTTGGTAGAAAACTAGTTACAAATCATATTATAAATCTTATTTTCCACCAAATCTCTAGTCCCACAAAATTCTACTTCAAATCTTCCATCCAAACAAACCAGTAATGTTAAATATATGCATATAAAAAAGAAGAAAGAAAAGATATTACTTTTCCACCATGGTGGTGGTTGAGTATGGTCCAGCTCTGGAACCGTCCAAATTGGCGGTTTTATTTAAATAATAGTTAACAATTAATTATTTAAGAAAGGCAAATTTAAATATATAATTCACGACTTTGGTAAAATAATTCAAAGTTGAACCCATGAGATTCTAAACCTGTATGCACTTTAATGTGTTAACAATTAATTATTAATTTGTACGTTAAATGTATTCACATAAAAAAGAAAAAAAAGAAAAGATATTATTTTTCCATGATGGTTGAAAGATAAATACATGCGCGTGTGAGAAGACAAATAAGATTTATGAGGAATGAATTGCCAACTCACACACGCACTGCATGTATATATATATATATATATATAGTACATATGCCCCTAGCACCTTTGCACCTCTTCCTACACATAGATCAAAGATGAAGAATTCATTTTCATCCAATGTTCTACTCTTTTTCTTTCTCCTTGTTACAATTTTAAGTTCCATAGAGATCATTGAAGCACAAACATGCGGCCCTAGCGGCCAACTTAGGGGTCAACCTCCTCCTGATCAATGCAACCAGGAGAACAACTCCGAGTGTTGTGTTGAGGGCGAGCTTTACACCACATACACGTGTTCGCCTCCGGTTGGCCAAGCCATCCTAACATTAAATAGCTTCCAGGAAGGTGGAGATGGAGGTGGGCCCTCACAATGTGATAATAGTTACCACTCGGATGATACTCCGGTAGTAGCGTTATCGACGGGATGGTTCAACAATCAACAACGGTGTTTGAAGAAGATAAACATAAGTGGTAATGGACGGAGCGTGGTGGCGACGGTGGTCGATCAATGCGACTCGACAAGGGGTTGTGATGAAGAGCATGCTTACCAGCCACCGTGTCGTAATAACATCGTGGACGGGTCGAGAGCAGTATGGGAAGCGTTGGGTGTTACAGAAGAAAATAGGGGGGAGTTGGATATCGTCTGGTCGGATGCTTAATTAATTAGAATTATTTAGATAATATATATATTTAATTAAGTTTATGGTTAATAATCAAAAAAGTTTTTGTTTATGAATTTAAGTCTTTAATTAATGACGTGTGTGGCTGGTTGTATTTGTTTGTTCTTTATCAAAAATAAGGTTGTACTTGTTTTCATGATGATAAAAGTACAATACTAAATAAGACATTAATTAGTACTACCAATTGAGAGTATGTTTGTTTTGATTTCAAGTCATGTTAAAGGTTTTTACCAGCCTTTTCAAAGAAATAAAAAATAAAAAATTTGAGCAGATTATTTTATCATTGATTTCTTACTAATTTTTAATTTTTTTTTAGGAAGATAAAATTGTATTCATAAAGTGCTGAGAAAGCACAACAGCAGAAAACAGAAAAACAACTACATATTGGGATCATAAAATTTCTCCCATCTACTAATATAATCTTCAAAGCTAAACTCTTTATAGTCTGTTTGGACAAGGAATTTTAGAGAGGGATTTTGTGGGGACCAAGAATTTTGAGAAAAAATATAACATGATTTTTCCACCAAATTCCTGGTCCCCATAAAATCCCTCCCCCAAATACCTTGTCCAAACAGACTATTAAAAGACTCGTGAAAAAAAGACCAATTGTAAAGTACCGCCTTGACCTCAATGATAATTTTTTTCGAACTCTTTTGCTTTTCTTTCCCCCAAACACACCACGTACGAAATGGCAAAAGGTAAGCAGAAGTGGAGGAATTTATTTGGCTTCATATTCAATTTTGTCTTCCAAGCCCGCACGAAATCGATAAGAGAGCAATGAGCAGTCCATGCTTTGTTCATCAGTAGTAAAAACTGTCTCCATATCATTTGAGTATATTGGCACTGTATAAATATGTGATCAATTGATTCTTCTTCCTTCATACATAAACCGTAGACATTAACTAGAATACTGAACCAACTTTTGATTAGAACGACTTGAGTTTTTGTAAGTATGATCTATTTGGTTAAGATAATAGCCCTTAGATCATCTCTAATATGGGCCCCACTGCTATGTAGTTTTTTGTGTCATGTTTTATTTGTTACTTATCCCTTCCCATTTTAAATATGGGTATTGTTAAATAGACATTATTTTATAAGGTCCATATGGGGTCTATATAGAGATGATCTAAGGGCTGATATTTGGTAGGGAGGATGGCCATTTAGATCATTGTCACTAAATATCATATCATTCTAAAACTCTTAACCTCATCAAAAGAAGGGTGATTTTATTAGTCATCCATTTTTTTCAATTAGACTTTTGATCTCCATTAATGGTGAATGAGTACCACTGACTAAAGACTAGGGTACACATGATGAAAAGGAACAATAGTTTTTTACATGATACCATAGAGCATAACCTGATTCTCCACAACCACCTATTTTTATCATCACTTTCGATCCTAATTCAAACAATGGAGAGCATAAAATAGAGAACTTTGAGGGAAAGTCCAAATAGAAGCTTCAATCTTCTTCAACCCTTGTAATATTTTAGTCATTGATTTTACTATTCTTTTGTATAGATTTTCATGAGTGTGGTGTATGTTATATAGGATTTGGGGCAGAAGATGACTGTTGGGAAATGGTTATAATTTAGGAGTGATGATGATCATTGAATCATATTGATTTATCTGCCATACCCTAGCCGTTCGACTAAAATATGGGTGATTTGGGTAAACATTATAAAGAGAACATAAGTCTCTTACATGCTTAACACGTGAAGAGTAATTTTAGTATATACACTACACATGTTGCACACACACACACACACACACACACACACCATTTAACAGTTAGTAAACGGAAGTGGGAGTAATGTCAAAAGTCTGAAAAAAGGGACTAACCCCTAATTAGAACATGCGAGTGGATGAACCCCTAAAATTCGCCTTTGAGGCTGCTATTGACATCTAAAAATGGGATTAGGGCAACTGTCAGGCATGGTCAAAGTTAGTCTTTTAAATTGACTTTATTAAAAAATAAATAGATAAGAGTTATCAAATTTGGTCAAGCTAATTACGCTAATAATTGTTTGACCTTATGTTCCCCACCTTAAAACTCTAACCACCTCGAATGGAATAGTTGAATTTTTGTTCGACTCTCTCTCGTTGAATATCATTTTTCGATCATTGGATGTCGTAATCATGGAAGATGGTGAGTTCTTCGAACTAAACTTATAAAAATGGGAGAGTTGTGCTAAAAAATATTTTTAGAGAGGGTATTGGTTCCACTATTTCTTCTAAAGAAGATCAAACAGACCATTTTTTGGTAATTGGATCAATCTTTGAACTTTTTTTCAAGTTTTTTTGAATTTCCGATTGAAGAAAATAAAACTCAAATTCGCAACATGTTCGCTCTTAACAATATGAATAATTCAGAATGTTCGCATATAAGGGTGTGAACAATTCAGAATATTCGCATACAAGGGTGTGAACAATTCAGAATGTTCGCATACAAGGGTGTAAGCAATTCAAAAAGTTTGCATACAAGGGTGTGAACATTCAGAAAGTTCGCATACAAGGGTGTGAATAATAGAAAATGTTCACACTTTACTGTGTGAACATATCATCGTCCCAGTTTTTGTTTTTTAACCTAAGTTAAAACTTACAAAAACCACAATAAAACATGGATTCAACATAGTTTTAACTATAAAAATATAAACAAAAATTGACAAAATACTCGATTTACTTGTTCAATAGATTTTATATTTTGGGTTAAACTCTAGATTTGGTCAATGGTTTTGACCAAATAAAGATAGCCCCAATGATTTCTTAGTATGCGAAGATATACCTGAAAGGCGTGTGATAAGCACAGAAACATCGCCAAATACACTAACGAAACTAATGAAACCGCTACTAAAGGGCTATAGAAATCCCCACCGAAAGGCTATAATAATACGACTAAATATTACATGTGACAAAGGGGTGCACAACCACTGGGCCCCTTATCCCATTTTTAGATTTCAATATAGCAGTCTCCTTTTAACCCAAATCAAAATTCCCCTTATTTTCTTGGGCTCGTTCGTGTGCGTTTTGAGATAGTGGGGGTGTTACTGTGTAATGACTATTTTCTCAGAATCTCCGGTTTTCGTTCTCTGCTTTCAGGTCCACTTAAACTCGCGGTCCAATCTTTTGGTTCGAAACTCAATCCATTTTCAAGGAAATTTGGTCGATGAATTGAGAACTGTAAATTAGGTTTTGCAGTTGCAACTTTGCATGTAGAGAAAGTGAAATCACAGTTCTATATAATTAAGAAGAGGGAAATTGGAAGGCACTATGGAAAGTAGAAATTGAAAGGCACTAACAGAGATTCGTCGATATATATATATATATAATTGAAAGGCACTGGGAAGTTGAAATTGAAACGCACTACAGAGATTCGTGGATATATAGAAAGGGGGTTAGGTCTTCAATTGATGAAGGATCGATCAGTTTCCCAGAAAGAAAAAAAAGGTGTACAAATCGAGGGTTTACTGATCAAACAAAAAAATTGAGGGTTTTGCGGGAGGAAGATGAAAGGTGGTCAGGGGTTTGAATCAACAAGGTATGATCTCTCTCTATCTCTCTCTAAGAAATAATTAGAGTAAATGAAGTAGAAAGAGAAAAAAAAAAGAAGAAAACAGATCGATTGAAAGCTTCTTATATTTATTTGGGGATCATAGATGGAGAATCTTCTCCCAGAAGAGATAAAATTAGACATATTTTCTCGTTTACCCGCTGAGTCAGTCTTAGAATGCAAACGTGTATGCAAAACATGGCGAAATCTCCTTCGTTATCCTAACTTTGCAGATATGCACCTCCGTCGCCAATTACTGCAGCTTGATCATGATCAAAAGGACCAAAACCATTCTAATTTTAATGGTGGTGCTGCTACTAAGGTGGGTCTCCTTCTCTTGATTGAGTTAAAAGAGGAAATTGGCTACCAACTTTACTATCTAGGATATGATGAAAACGATGACCAATCTTACAAGAGAATTAAAAAGATAAACCACCCTCCTGTTTCAAAGGCGGGTGACATGGTTGGTTCGTGCAATGGTTTGATTTGTCTCTCTGTAACTCACCAATATGCCATCCGTGATCCAGTCTACATCTGTAATCCCATCACTAGAGAATGTGTTAATCTTCCAAGATTCGACATTAATGTTCAGTACTACGAGTTTAAAGTTAGAATTTTGAGCGGATTCGGTTACCATCCTTCTAATAACGAGTATAAGGTTGTTAGAATATATTATACTTGTGACCAACCCTTTGGATACGTCCAAGTATACACTCTTGGCAGTGGTAGTGGGTGGAGAAACAAAACAAAAATAATGTATTCGTTGTGTGAATCGTCGGGTATCCTTGCAAATGGAGCACTTCATTGGTTGGACAAAGAAGGGAAGATTGTTGCCTTCGATTTGGCAGACGAAGAGTTCCACCTGCTCCCATCAATACCCTGTTTGGGTGTGTTTAATGCTTATGAGCTACGGGTGCTGGGAGGGTGGTTGTGTGTTATCCATCATGAGTCCTTTCGAACTACAAACTTATGGTCTTTCAAGAAGATCAAAAGTAGTAGTTACGTCGTGAAAGAGCAGGATTACCAGTCTTGGGGTTGGAGTAGGGAATTCTCTGTAGCAGTTCAAGGGTTACATTCTTTGTATCAGCCATTTGCCCTTACAAATAGGGGTGAAGTTCTATTCTGGAGGAATGAAACGATTCTCTATCGTTATGACCCGAAAACTGCGACTTTAGAAAAGCTCGGGGAGCTTGATATGCATTTATTATTTAATAAAACAATTACTCATGTGAACAGCTTTGTTTCATTAAAAGCTCTAGGAGAAGATGTAAAGATAATTGGGTCAGCTGAAGGAATAGAAGCATAAAGCAATTAATATATTGCTGCAGAAGAAGGAGAAGGAAGAATCTGTACATGAACTATAAATCATGTGATTGCTGTGTCCTTTTGAAATTGTGGGGTTTCTCATGTTCATATTCAGAAAACTTGAAAGCAGCATCTTCTAAATCTTATTATTCTTCTTTTTTTGGTTTATTTGTTTTTAATCTTTTGTCCATCTATATGTGTTGATCTGTTGTATATTAAAATTCTCAATCTGCAATGTTGCTTTATTCAGAATGTGGACCCGCATATTGTTTTTTATAAGATTGGCCCTTTAGACCCACTAACCCACTATCATATTTCTTTGTGTATTTTGAAGCACCACTTCACATGTGTTTTAACTCAAAAAATCCCAAGCTCACACATGGTGTGCAAGTGATAAATTTTGTACCTTGTCTTTTTGGAACCCAAAGTTTGTTTATACTGGTTTAATAGCTAGGTAGAGTTGGCTCAAATCCCCTTAGTCATCCGAGGACTTGTTAAGTCAGCCAAGATTGTTGGTGATTTGGAGTACTCGTCTTAAATCACCTCACCTCATGTCTATCTCAGCCTTAGACTTGGTATCTAACTCTGACCTGATTTGACTCAGATCAACTAGGCCTTGATGCAGGATTTAATGTATAAACAATTAACTATGAGGAACGCATCAAATAGTCATTGGTTCTTTTTCTTGGAAACACTCTGTGTACTGCTTAAACTGGCAGGAGTCTGCTGGTGCTTTATGAAGCTTATCATTTGACAACAGGAATCTTGAAGCAATTTCTGCAAAAATTGGTGTTGAGACCTGGTATATTTATCTATTATCATTATCCAAGTTAATCATCTTATTCGTTTTTATTTTAAAGGTTGCTTTCTTTTTGTTTTAACTTCTTTTATTTGCTATCATCATAAGAGCAAGAAGATATTTTGCTTTATTTGACGCGTAGCCATAGCCAAGTTAATTTGCCTAGCATGCTGCAGAGCCTCTCGTCTTTCATAGTTTCATGTTATATGAGCATAGCCTAAACATCATGATTAATTATATGATAGCTTAGACATAGTGTGTTGTATTGTAATCAGTCAATTTTTTCAATTGATTGGTTAGTAGTAGTGATTTATTAATGTAGAACTATGTCTTAGCAGCTCAACTTTACATCTTCTTCCCTCTGCTTATATGATTAAGTGATTTAGTGGTTAATTAGTTACTTACATAGGTTCCTCGCAGTCGATGAACTTCCTGTAAGTTGAGACAATAGTAGGCTCAAATCCCCTTTCAGTAATAGGTTTCAATTTTGACTGGGTTATCTTTTTTTTTCTTCTTCTATGGTTTCCTTGTTATGTATTGAGAGGTTAGGCTTGGTGATGCAGCTATCATCTGTAGCTTGCTTATATCTAGCAGCCAAAATGGAGAAGACAGAATTACCTAATTTAGATTCACAGGTGACAATCATGTATATGTAGTTCCACTGCATATTACCATGAAAATATACATCGATCCTTACCAAAAACCCACAGTTTTGAGGCATTGCTATGGAAGAATACAAGCAGGGCCGTAATATCGTATGGAAGTCTGCTGGTTGGTAATTGCGTTGATGGAAGTCCAGCGTCCGTGCCTGAGTTTGCTAATATGGGATCGCTGCATGATATTCTTCATGGGTATGTAGTATCAAATCCCAATTAAATTGGAATTCTGATTTCTGACACTGATTAGCATGTCATATTCAATTGTCGTAACTTGTAACTGATTCATTTACTTTGCTTCTATTTATGTCTTTGGCAGTAATCACTCTTGATATCTTGGAAATAAAAAGCAAAAAGATGGAAAACACTGTAGACTGTACTACAGAGATCTAGAAAAAGTAGTTAAAGAATATTCAAAGAGTAGTTAAATTATGTCAACATAATTTAGCATATATATATATATATATATATTAGCTTGTATATATAATAAAGGACTAGTTACTGAGTTTTAAATTCATCTTTGTTTGGGCTCTAGATTTCTTGTTTCTTTCCTGTATGTACAATACAGGCATATATGACATATATGTCGATTATATAATATAAACAAAAAAGTATCAAATAATTAATGATGCATGTCAAACCCTATCCTTCAGATCCACAATACACAAATCCTAGTCTGGGATACTCGGCGTGTCAGATTCCCGTCTTGAACAACACAAATGACATGGATCCACTCCAAATGATTAGGACTGATAACTTTGTTCCTGCTACCAAGGGAAGTTTTGAGTGTCTGAGCCTCCTAGTATCTTCAGAAAACAGATGTCCTTTGGATGATAGCTTCTAGATTTTTCTTATCATTATTGAGCTGATAAAATGGTTGCAGAATTATATATAGCGTCGGTGTGCCCATCACAACAGTTTCTTACATTTTGCTCCTTTGTGACCAGCTTTTTAGTTATGTGTTCTCTCGACAGTGTACACCGTTCTGGTCTCTTCATCTTAGACTTTAGAGCTTCCATTTGTCGATCATCTTTAACTTTCATTGTTTAGGTTATCTTCGTGGGATTTATTTCGTACGTGGTGTTGATACCTAGCACCGATATCAACTTCTGAGATCAAGCATTTCTAACTGAAGTTTCAACCTTAACAATAATCACTAGGTGATGAATGCATCAGTACTTGGTAAGTAGTAATAACAAGTGGAAGCATATTAAAAAGTATGCATTTTACCAATCCCCCTTACAACAGTGTACTCTCTCTATTAAGACAATCTTTAAGTTTAATGGAGTCGTTGTAAGGAAATGACTTTATCTTCTAAATCTTTCTTGTTTTAAGTGTTCTCTTAACTGTTGTTCTTCTCATGTGGTCCTCTGAAATGGCAGCCAGAGGGTTGGCTGAGACTTCTAACCAAGTAGTTACATCATGGAGCATATGTTTTCTGTCGAGATGACCCAACTGGTTCTAGATCTCTTGGCATAATTTAGATATGAATGAGTTATGAGCTGCTTTTGATATGCATTCATAGGTCCACATGGAAATTATGAGCTGATTTTTGTGAAGAAGATCTCTTCACTGTGGAGGTCAACATCATTATAAATAAAATAAAAACAAGAAGAAAAGAAAAAAGAATGACTGCTTAGAAACTGTGAGTCAAAATTAATGTTGAAACAAATGATGTGTGTCAATTGGTTGCAATTCATAAACCTTGCACGTGCAGACAGCTAATCATTTGGTTAGGAATTATTGTATCCATGCCTTTATTCTACTTGTTCAAAGAATATTGTTGATAACCTCTTTCCTCGATTTTATTAATAATATAAGCCTTCTTTATACAGGGAACACTATTGTAGATTCCTTCCTGATGATTCTCTCCTCAAGTGTTTTTAGCTTAAAGAGTCGTGTGTTCAAGTTTTTCTGCTTTGGCCATCCATTTAATTTTCTCTTGGCGAATGTTTTGTTGTGCATGGACTCAGATTTTTACTGTTTTGGCCATCCATTTAAAGAACTCTTAATTTGATTACCTTACTCTTTAAGTCATCTTTTTGTTGTTTATATGGATAACAATACTGTCAGGTCCCTTAACATATATAAACATATAATGAAGGCTAATTTAACTGGTTATATCTCTCACGATATTCTTATAAACTGTATGTGAAAATTTTCTTATAAACATATCTGATTTGTACAGGGGACAATGTGAAAGTAGGTCTGGTATAGGGGAGCGATTTTGGCATGCCTGCACCTTGAGAGTCTAATTGTGCCTTCCAATAGAAAATTTGTCAGGAAAATCAAAGTGCGGTAAATGATTTAATAATTGCCAAGGAAGAGAACATTGCTTCATGTAGTTCTGCTGTGGTGCTCGCTTCTTATTTGCTTTATTTCTGATTCTGACTGAGCCGTCATATCAGGAGACCAGCACTCTTTTTGTTTTTGTATTTTTTTCCTGGTTTTGATTGTATAACATCTGACTGACGACCTTGTTATTTATAATTTAGGCATTGGAAATATGTATGTGATGAGAATCATAGAAGAAATTTCTGTGGTACCTAAACATATTGATTGAATTCGGATCTCTTTTGTAGAATATGGAATCTCAGCCAGCAGCGACATATACATTCTTATGCTCTGCATAAAGATTCTGTTTGGACACTTTATGTAAGTTCTCTTACTTGCACGTTGGCAAGTTATCCTACACTAGAGCAAGGGCTTGCTTGGAAGGATCTACTACTGTAAGTATACCCATTCCTCTTTCTACTTTTATTGCCTTTATGTTACAATATGCACTATTTCAGGTACGGTGTTACCTCCGATATCCTCTTTTTATAAGGATGAAGTTGATATGTGCTTTACATTCAATCGGAACATCGACATTGTGCTTTGATGTGGATTTTGGTTAATAATTTTTTTTTTTATCAGAAAGAAGGAAGAAAATATATTAGACAAGAAAAGAAAGGAATGTACAAGAGATAAGAATATACACAAGAAAAAGAAACAAAAAGGTAAAATAAAAAAATTAGTCCCCTAGCAACGTATGTCCCAACATGGTTGGTACTTCTAATTGTGAGCTCACATTTGCCGAGGACGTACTATACTAGGAACAAAGCATCCCAATCGAAAATACAATCACCTAGTCTGTGATTAAAGTCTTCGAAAGCCGTGGATGCCCAAAATATTATCATTCCCTTGATGTCGATACTGATGTCGTATGCTGTTTTGGATTTACCTTCAAAGATTCTTTGATTTCTTTCATTCCTGATGATCTAGAAAACCGCAGGTGGAATGAAAGGCCACATCCTTTTCCCTGTACCAACAATGAGCAAACTGAGGAACTGTCTTCGGAAATACCCATGCCCAACCAGTATGGGGTAATAAAGAAGTCCAAACCTCCTTAGTGAAAGAGCAATGAAGAAAAATATGGTCTGCATTTTCTTCCGTGTTTAAACATAGAGCACATTGGTTGGCGAGATGGAATCCTTCTAATTTTCAGTTTGTAGATTGTGAGTGCCTTTCCATGGGCGGCCAACCAGAAGTGAAAGTTGATCTTAGGGGGTACATACGGATTCCAAATTGCTTTTGCTGGAAAATTTTGTGCTTCACCTTTGGAGAGTTCTTCGTAGAGCGACTTTACTGAGTATACACTGTTAGGTGTGAGTAGCCATCTTCTAAAATCATCTCCTGCACGAAGTGTTGGGGGTGTATGTCCAATTGTGTCCAGCAAAGTTATGAGTTCGTTAAACTCATCAACACCCAAATTCTTCTTGAATTCGAGTTTCCAACAATTTTCATCATTCCCATAAACTATGCAGTGATCAAAGATAGAACCTGATTTCATTTTGGAGATATTAGTTTACCAGATTGGATATTAAGTTTTGAGAATTTTACCACCGTGTTTGCAACAGATGCAATGCTTCTCCAAACTGAAGTCCCATATGTAGTTTTGATGCCATACGGAACCCAATTTGTTGTTGTTCTTCAAAAATTTTCATCAATGATGGAGAACCAAAGGCTGTTTTTCTCGATTCCAAACTTCCAACACCATTTTCCTAGCATGGCAAGATTCATGAGATGAAGACGTTTAATACCAAGTCCTCCGTCTTTGATAGGCCTGCAGATCAAAGACCAATTACCCGTGGAATCCTTTGGAGTCACCCTGTTTATCCCATAAGAAATCTCTAATTTTTTTTCTCTAGAATATTGATAACTGACATGGGAGCTCTAAAGATGGAGAAGTAGTAGATCGGTAGACTGGAGAGAATACTTTTCACAAGTGTTAGACGTCCGCCCCTTGATAGGAATTTTTTCTTCCAAGCTGCTAATTTCTTGTCGAATCTTTCGATGATGGGGTCCCATATGGCCTTGGAGCAAGCCTTTGCCCCCCATAGGCATGCCAAGGTAGGAGAAAGGCATGGAGTCAACTGTGCATCCAAGTCGTGTCGCCCATTCAGTTAGTAATGGTACTTCTCCGATTGGTATAAGTCTGGTTTTAGCGGTGTTGATCCTTAAGCCAGATATTACCTCAAAACATTTTAGTAGACTAAATAGTTCATAGAGTTCTTCTCACTTGCTGTCAGTAAAGAGTATTGTATCATCTGCGTAGTGCAAATGAGAGATTACCCAACCATTATCCTTGACGCTGAAGCCTGTGAAAGAACCTCTGCTTGATGCCTTCTCTAAAAATCTCGAAAATCCATCTATTGCTATATTGAAGAGGAGCGGTGAGAGTGGATCTCCTTGTCGTACACCTCTTGAGCAGAGGAAATCACCGAATGAGGAGCTATTGATCAATACTGAAAACGAGGCAGTAGCGTAGCAAAAGTGCATCCATTTACACCACTTGGACCCAAAACCCATATGCTGAAAGACTTCTTCGAGGTATGTCCAACTAATCCTATCGAAGGCTTTTTTCCAAGTCTATTTTACAAATAATTCCCTCCTTCGATCTAATTCTTGAATCCACTGGCTCGTTTGCTATTAGGATTCCATCTGCGATTTGGCGACCATCCTTATATGCACATTGATATTCTGAGATTAACTTCGGCATTATCAACTTCAATCTACTTGCCAAAACCTTTGAAATGATCTTGTAAACACTTCGTGAGGAGGCTGATTGGGCGACAATCCTTGATTGATTCAATGTGGTCTTTCTTTGGGACTAAACAGATAAAGGTTGAGTTATGCCTTAAATCAATGCTTTCTGTTTCGAAAAATTCTTCAACTGTTTTCATTATGTCGTCTTTGATGAATGTCCAACATTTTTTGAAGAACACTATCGGGTAACCATATGGTCCAGGAGCTTTTTCCGCTCCTAGATCTTTGATTGCTTTCAACACTTCTGCCTCTGTAAATCTTGCCTCAAGGATATTGGCTTCCGTAGATGACAACCTGTTGAAATCTAGGTCCTCTAGTTGTTAAATTCCTCGGTAAACAAGCTTGTGTAGAACTGCACAATATGATTCTGCAAGACCTTTCTATCCTTCACCAAGACTCCATCCACGTATAGCTGCTGAATACGATTATTTCTCCTCCATGTATTCGTTTACTCCTTTTTATTTACTTTTCGGTTGATTTATTTTTTCTTCTATAGGTGCTTTGAAAATTTCTTGGTAGGCTAATATACAAAAGGTTTCTTTTCTACTTGCATCATACGTGCTTTCATGTTGCTCTTTGTTATGGTATCATTTTTGTTTAGGATTTTCAGTCTTGATAGAAGGTAGGTTCTGAATTCGGACTAATTAAGATGTTTGCAATGCTTGCCCTGAAATAAAGAACGAAGCGTGACATCCCAATCGATCGATTATACATGGTTTAGACTTGATCTAAGACAAAACGACTATTTGGCATATGTTTGAGCATGGAGAACGTTCTTCCAACAGAGATCACATTAGACATATTTTCTCGCTTACCCACTGAGTCAGTCTTACAGTGTAGACAAGTTTGCAAAACATGGCATACACTTCTCCATCACCCTGACTTTCCTTATATGCATCTACGTTGTAGATTACTGCAGATTGATGATCACAACTACCACAATCATTTTATTGCTGCTCCTACTGTTAAGGTAGGTCTTCTTTTATTGATTGAGTTAGAAGACAAAAGGAATCACAACTTCTATCAACTTTGCTATCAAGAGTTTGATGAGAATGACGAAAGGTCTTATAAGCCACTTGCAAGGATTAATCACCCTCTTGTCAATCCTAATTACCTCGAGTTTGGTTCATGCAATGGTTTGATTTATTTCTCTTTAGACTGCCCTAAATATGAGGATCCTGTCTACATCTGTAATCCCATCACTAGAGAGTATGTGATTCTTCCAAGATTCAACATTCCTAATGTTATTATAGAAGGACGGCCTAAAGGTTGCATTGTTTACGGATTTGGTTACCTACCTTCCACTAATGAGTACAAGGTAGTTAGAATTTATTTCCACAACAACCACTACGACGACCCTTCAAGACGATTTGAATATAACGAGGTATACGCTCAGGTATATACTCTTGGAAGTGGCTGTGGGTGGAGAAATATCAAGTACTCATCGTTGCTGCCGCGTAAGGATCTACAACATTGGGGTGCCCTTGCAAATGGAGCTCTTCATTGGATGGGGGATGAAGGAAAGATTGTGTACTTTGATTTGGTAGATGAGGAGTTTCTTTTGCTCCCATCACTACCTTATGAGGAAGAGTATGAGTATTATCAACTCCATGCATTCGGGGGGCAGTTGTGTGTTGTTCATCGAAAAGTAGATGAAAGTATAGATATATGGTCATTTAAGAAGAACAAAACGAGTAGTCGTACCACAAACAAGATTAAAGAACAAGAGTATCAGTCTTGGAGTTGGAGTAGGGAATTCAATACTGTTTTGAGATTGGATGCAGATGATTGTGCGCCCTTCGCCCTTACAAAGAGCGGTGAAGTTCTTGTGTGGTACTATCAAAGTTTCGATCAGGTAATCCTCTTTCGTTATGACCCGAAAACTGCAACTTTAAAAGAGCTTGATAGGGATTTTGTATTTGAACGTGCAATACCTCATGTGATAAGCTTTGTTTCATTGAAAGCTTTAGGAGAAGATGCAAAGATAATCGGACCAGCTGAAGAATTACTAGATTTAGTAAAGTTGCAACCTGACTGGTATTGAACTTCTATTCAACATTTTACAAGCCATTGCTATTTATGTTGGATATCAAGTTTGAACCTAATCTGTGTGTGGTTAGTACTCTTTTGTTATTTATATCTCTCCGATGTTGGGCACCGAGATAGTTATTTGGTTAGATCTTCATTAACAAAATAACATTGTTACTCATTTCCTTTAGCTAAACTTTGTTAGTATCAGAGAACCTGTTTTTGTCCAAGATTTTCTTTATTATTTAGTAAATCACTTGGCATTGCTATTAAATTTCATTCTCTCCATCTTAAAAGAGTTCGTTTACTTAGTTATATATGCCAGAGCTTTCGCGCAAAATATGGCTGCTTAGCTTAGTAATGTATATGGTATATATGTGTGCTTATCACTTAGATGTTTAGTACATGAAAGTCATATTAGGTGTACACTTACTTTAATCATCCGACAGGTGGGATTGAGTTTTCATATTACCACTGGGTGAAGAAAATTGTACTCGCCAGTTAAGGATAGTTAGTTATTGTAATCATCAAAATGCGTACATGTAAAAGACGATTTCCATTCAATGGATCCTGTCCTACAAAACTTGAAATCGATCTCTGAGGAGGTTGGAGTGAATCTTATGATTCAGAAGTGAATTAATCAAGTCATTGTAGACATATTCTTTATTTTGTTTGTGAGTCTGAGTTTAGACAACTATTTTAGCTGAATGCAGAACCAAATTGTAGCGTTGAGTCTTTTCAAAATCCAATTGAGTCAGGTTGTCTGAATGTCTCTGTCAAGATCCCTGAAATTTTTTGTATGGTTAACCAACAAAGAATAAAATGATTTCATAATTTAGTTAGAAAAGAATTAAAGTCCTAATTTAGTTAGAGAAGAATTTCAGAGGCAAGAAGAGGAACTCTCATTCTCTTTGGTTCAAATTCATTAAAGTTTGAGTACTAACTAGGCTAAAGCTCCTTTTTATAGTAGCTAGGATGAGAAACATACTGAGGGTTTGCAAAACTAAAATAAGGTCAAAATATGGAAGAAATGAACAATACAATTTATAAGATAAATAAGAGGTTTGGGCACACAATACATCAAAATGTTTTAGGTTATTGATATTGCGAAATCAACTTTTTGATAATTCATCCTGCTAACAACCGGTGGTTATTCCATATATTCGATAGTACAAAATAACTTGTCAGTTATGAGCTTCTAGGGCAAAAATTATACCATACAACCTAAGTGGATAGATCAATGAAAATTGGTTTGCAAATAATGTAAAAGGTCTTATTGTTATAACACGTAAACATGTTGGTGGTGGCTGTCCACCGTTTGACGTGTCAGGCTTCATGTCTTTGAATCCTCCCCACTTGACACATTTGTATACATGTGTCAAGTATGTATGTATCCCTTCATACTATATATATCTTATAGTTTGTTCTTTTGTAGTCAAGATAGATGAAGTTATATAAAGGGTTAAAGCTTATATATGTTGAGAAAGAGAAGTTACAGATCTCTCTATCTTCCTCCGTCTCTTTTGTATTTGTATGAGTCTCTACCACTCTTCAGATCGAGACCTCGATATTTTGTGATCAACCCGAAGCTTCTGGGCATCTCACAAAATCAGAAAGGTATACTTGTGTTGTCTTATTTTCAATGTCGAATCTAGCGAAACTTGAGTTTGTTGCTTTAGATATCACTGTTATGACGAATAGAAAGGTATATGTTATGACCCGAAAACTGCTACTTTAAAAGTGCTTGATAGGGTTTTCGTATTTGCCAGTGCTATAATACCTCATGTGAATAGCTTTGTTTCATTGAAAGCTTTAGGAGAAGATGCAAAGATAATCGGACCAGCTGAAGAATTACTAGAAGTAGAAAAGTTGCTACTTGACTGGAAGCATTGAAATTCTACTCAACCTGACTCGAAGTGTGGTTAGTACTCTTTTGTTATTTATATCAATGCGATATTATTAGGGATTTAGATAGTTATTTGGTTAGATCTTCATTAACAAAATAACATTCGAGAGGCATTTTTGGTTACCCATTTCCTTTAACTAAACTTTGTTAGTATCAGAGATCCTATTATTTACTCCAAGATTTCTTTATTATTTAGTAATTAACTTAGCATTATTACTATTAAAATTCAGTCTTTCCATCTTACCAGTTATATTTGCCACAGTTTTGATGTACTCATTTATAAATTAATAAATTTTATGTATTCTTTTCTCTTTGAATTCATTGAGTGAATGTAGACAAACCCTCAACCTGGTTTGTGAGTTGAGTTTAGATTTTAGACAACTATTTCAACTGAATACAGAGACAACTTGAAATCCAATTGAGTCAGGTTGTCTCAAATCTCAATGTCTCTGTCAAAGATCTTGTATGGTAAACCACCAAAGATGGTTTCATATTTTCTGATGAATTCAACTCAGGTGATCACAACAATCTACTCAACTCTTTTCTTTGGTTGAATTGAATCACACTCGAAAGATCTTTCTCAACCATCCTTAAAACAAAACAAGCTTGATTGTGTATTGGGGGCCAAAACAGTGAACAATCACTCATGAGAGTAAATTTTAGATGAGGGTCACGGGGTTCCAATAAAAACTTGCCATTTGTCTGGTCTAATTGGGACTTGCTTAACTCTAGTTAAGAGTAAATTCTAATTTACCTACTTTTAATGAAGAGAAAAAGAAAGTCTTTTAAACATCTACTATAGTCGATTTATGAGGTGCCTTTTTTTTTTTTTTCTTTCTTTTAACAAAAGCACCTTTAGTATTTCAATTTTTGTCTGTCTCTACCCCTTTTGAAAACAGGAGTCCATGTTTTTGTTACTTGAAAAGTGGTTTCCTGCATCTTAAACCTAATGTGGATGAACAATTTGGGCACATATCTACTTCACCGGGCCCTTTATTAAACTTTAATTATTTTTTATCACATAATTCGATGAGAGCTAAAAATCAAATTACTCTTAATCCCACGCATTACAAATTTTGCAGTGCAATAACGAGCAGTAAAAAGAGATGATGCCGTGTAAATCACATTGGTCTTGCATTAAAATTGCCTACAAACCACTTTTCTCCTTAATTTTTTTTTGGTGGTGTATGAGATCATTAGCATGGTCCAGCCCACTGCCATGTAACCACTTCAAAATATTTTTGGGAGGGGAAAAGTGGTGGGTCTCAACCTGCCATTTCTGGCACCAGTTTTGTAAAGATGTCTGACCCAAAAATCATTATTGTTTGAGTTGTCCCGTTTGATGGGTTTGCGTCTAGGTAGCGCAGACACAATACTGACGCAGTAACATGCTAAATCTTAAAACAATTAGATAAGGACACAACAAATATATATTATTTAAATATATTAGTATATATTTTATTTCTTAACAATTAAAAAATGGCATAATAAAAATAAATTTTGTTGTAGAGATGGTGTATCAACATTGATGCTAAGTTACTATATCGTAAAAACGTAAAAATCACGAGAATGATACCTTTAGGTATACTAAAATATTTCAAATTTGATATTAAAAAAGAATAAAAAAATAAAAATTAAGCCACATGACATGTCCTAAGGTGTTCAAAATATGTCAGCATGTCTAGGACATCACGTGGGACACGCATGTGCTGTGTCAAACACGTGTTCGACACAGACATTCCACCCAAATTTATGTGTTCGTGTTCCCGAGGTTTGCATTCTTTGAGCAGTTTGAGAACGAGTCGTATTAAGGGCACTACCCATTTTGATAGGGGCAGGCCTCGCTGAAAGTCAAAGTCATGGTAGGGATGGCAAAAATCCCCACGGATTAGGGTCCCCGCGGGGATCCGCCCCTAATGGGGCGGAGATGGGGAGAAAATTCCATCCCCGTCCGGGGATGGGGCGGGGACGGGGATCACATTCCCCACCCCGTCCCCGCCCCGTTTAGTAAATATATATAATTAATTATAAAATTATCTATATATTTATTTATATATTTATTTTTATCATATAAATATATATGTATATCAATTATTTTTACATTATTTATTATATTTTATTAATTTTAACCTTTAAAAATATTATTTTAAATATAAATTTTGTTAAAATTTTTTGCTAGCGATGTGATTTGAGGTGAAAATGGGGACCCGCGGGGATTCACAATTCCCGCCCCGCCCCGAATAGTGATGGGGACGGGGATGGGGGAGGCAAATCCGACCCCGCCCCGCCCCGTTGCCATCCCTAAGTCATGGGTCGCTAAAAGTGAAGTGAGCCGTTGGATTTAAGAGAAGTAGTTATAATTTTTATTCAACCTCATGAATTGGGAGGGTGGTATACTGAAATCCAACGGCTCTAAATCCATCCAGCTCACTTACTGATCTTGCGCGCGGTCTATAATTATACTTCTGCCCCCAGGTTACATGTTTTGCTAGCACCGAACTACCAAAACTTTCCTAATCTAAAATTGAAAGAGTATTCTGAAATTGGAAAGCAGAGTCTTTTGACATTACTATTTACTAAAACAACAACAGAAACACTTTTTGTTCCTATTCTCTTCTAACCTTTTTCCTCAATTACTGTTGCAAGTGCAGGTATTCTTCACCTTCTATTCTTCTTATTCTTCAATATGATTTGTTGTTTGCTCTCTTTTTTCTTTTTTTTTTTTTCCCTTTCAGTTCTGTTTTTTTGTTTTTGGTTTCTTAATGTGTGGATCATCCTGTATAGGGTTTAAGGTTTAGGTTCGTGTTATTATGTTCTTCAGTTCATCCAAAATTTCGCCATGGAAATATAGAGAATTATGTCGGCAAATTCGTCGTTGTTGGAGACCGAAAAACTAGTATAAACTATACTTGTATTATATTATAAAATTTTAGGGTTCGTGTTACTCTGTTCTTCACTTCTTATCCGCAGTTAGTTCGTTTTCCATCTTTTATGTTTTTTTCTATGAGACCTAATAAAACAATTCTAAATTTAATGAGTTCAGATTGGGTACTTTATTAGTTTTGTTTCTCGGTTTAAAATACAAAATTGATCTTGGATTTGCAATAATCTATTTGTTTGTTAAATTTTTACTTCTCTGTTTTCTGACCAATTAATATGCGGGAGATCGATTTTTTTTGTTTGTGTTTTTCTGTTTATCTCATCAATTTCAGGCTCATTTATTTTTCTCCTTTCTGTTACATCTATTTTCTTTGATAATATACGTTTGTCCTTCTCTTTTTCTTCGTCTAAACAATCTGATTTATTTGTTTCTTTGTTTTGAGAACACCCAGAACAACAAATTTAGGTGCGTAATGTGTGTGTTGAAGTACGTATAGATGTTTAAAAGCTGACGAAGAAGAAGAAAGAAGCTTGATATTGATCGAGAAATCGTGTTTGAGATTTAACAGAAAACAAAGGATTGGCATATAAAGATTTGTTTGGGATGGAGAATCTTCACCCTGATATTACAATAGACATACTTTCTCGCTTACCTGCTGACTCAGTCTTGCAGTGCAGACAAGTATGCAAAACCTGGCGAACTCTACTCCTTCATCCTTGTTTTACTGATTTACACCTACATCGCCGCCGATTACTGCAGCTTGATGATCACAACAGTAATGCTACTAATGTGGGTTTCCTTTCCATGGTTAAGCTACGTAGAAAAGGCTACCAACTTCACTATGGAGAGTATGGTAATAAAAAGATTGATCTTAGCAGAAAGATCATCAAACACCCTCGCCTTAAATTGACACATTATTCCATGGTTGGGTCTTGCAACGGTTTGATTTGTTTCTCTCAACGTTCCTATATCATGAAGAAAATACCATTCTATATCTTTAACCCTGTCACCAAAGAGTTAATGAATCTTCCGCAATTTACCGTTAATTGGTACGATAGTATGAGGTGTGGATTCGGTTACAATCCTTTAACTAATGAGTACAAGATTGTTATAATCTGGTATTGCGATGAACTAGATCCCATGAGACAGGTCCATGTGTACACTTTTGGTGGAGGCAATGGCAGCAACGGTGGTAGGTGGAGGCCGATAAGATCAGATACCTCGTATTATTCAGTGGAAGGGCAAGAAACACCGGGTGTCTTTCTGAATGGATCACTTCATTGGATGAACAGCTTTGATGGTAGGATTGTGTCTTTCGATTTGGCAGATGAGAAGTTTAGCTTCCTCCCGTCACCACCTTGTTACGATAGAAGAAGTTATTATAATGACAGTATTAAATTCCAGGTGTTGGGAGGGTGGTTGTGTGTTGTTCATAATACGCCCTCCGAAACTACAGACATATGGTTATTAAAGAAAAAAGAGAAGAGTAGTACTAGTAATTACGATGTGAAACAGCGAGATGATCAGTACTCTTGGACTTGGATCAGGGAATTCAGTATAGCACGTAGAGGTTCGACATCAAGTTGTCATTTTGAGCCATTTTCCCTAACAAAGAGCGGTGAACTTCTTTTGTGGTACAACAATCGTTTGACTCTCTATCGTTATGACTCAAAAACTGCAAGTTTAGAAAAGATTGGAGGTTATGATTGTGATACTTATTCGAGTGTTTTTGAAGTAATTCCACACATGAGCAGCTTTGTTTCGTTGAAAGCTCTCGTAGAACAAGGCCAAGTCGTAAAGAAAATCAAGCAAAGTAGGAAGAGAACATTGCGCCAAATGATGCGTTCATAAACCATTTGATTTTGGAGTGGTGTTTCATGTCAAATTGTTGCAGCATTTTCAGATTATTTAGTAGAATTTTTTAATCTTCATGATTATTGTTTAGTGGTTTGTGTTTAAAATAGTTTTGTTTTGTTTACTACATTTATGGATCTATCTATCTACATTGTTGATATCTTCAGGATACATTACAGACTCATTAGTTTTCATTAATAAATAAAGAGATAACCCATTTGGATAGGGCGGACCTTAGACCGGGGGATTAGTAGGTGAAGTGAAGGGAGCTGTTGGATTTCAGAGTGGTATACTGAAGCCCAACGGCTCCGATCAGCTCACATACTGATCGTGCCGTCTATAATTACAGCGCAAGATGTACTTTCACCCCCAAACTACAAGCTTAGGTAACACCGTAGCAACTAATTTTTAGCTGAACATTCCTTGTGTAAAAGTAAGTAGTAATTAATAAGTGGTAAAACTGAAAGAGTTATAAGTAAAAAACACGATTCTTAAATTGGATAGAGTCCTTGTATTACCAAAAAGTCTAAACCCTTTTTAATCATGATACGCCTCCCATAAACACATTGTTCTTCTTCTTTTCTGCTTTTACTCCCTAGCTCCTAATACTCTGTTGCAAGTACAGGTATTCTTCACTTTCTCTTTTTTTGTTCTTCTGTTTTGTTCTCCTTCCAGTGTTTTTTTTTTCTGTGGAATTCTTTATTCCCTGTTTGGGTATGTGTTTTTATGTCATTATGTTCTCCTCCTCCTCCTCCTCCTCCTCCTCCTCTGTGATTTGGGTCTTATTTTCTTTTTGAGGGGGATTTGGGTCTTATTTTCGTCCTCTTCTTCTTCAATGAGACCCAACAAAGAATATCCAAAACCGAGTTTGTTTGTATAGTATGTGACTAAAACCACCAGTTCCCTCTTTTTTTTGTCCGACCAACCAATTTAATTCCTTTTTCAAACCCCACAAAAAATTCTGTTAAAATTTTTGTGATTTAGAACATCTAAACACTTATTGTTCAATTCCGAAGAAAATTTTTCTGTTTATATTTGTTGTTTGGTTTTTGTTCTTTTCTGAAAACTTAGTTTTGTTTAAGTAACTTCTTGTTTCATTGAAATTTGGGTTTGAGATATATATCATCAATTTCAGCCTCATTTGTTTTTCTCCTTTCTGTTTCATCTGTTTTCAAACACTAAAAATTTGTTGTGTTTGTTTTTTTTTTTTTTTTGATAATCTAGGTTTGTCCTTTTCTTTTAATTTGTCTAAAAAAATTTATTTTGTTTCTTAAATTTTTTTAGAATACTCAGGATCAATTTGGGTATGTAATGTGTATGTGAAGAACGTATAGATGTGAAAAAAAAAGGTTGATATTGATCGAGAAAACGCGAACTAGAAATTGGATGGAGAATCTTCACCCCGATATTGCAATAGACATACTTTCTCGCTTAATGGTTGAGTCAGTCTTAGAGTGCAGACGAGTATGCAAAACCTGGCGAACTCTCCTCCTCGATCCTTGTTTTGCTGATATGCACCTCCATTACAGATTATCGCAGCTTGATGATCACAGCTACCACAGTAATGCTGATAAGGTGGGTTTCATTTCCTTGGTTTTGTCAGGTAAAAATGGCGGCCACCAACTTCACTATGGAGAGTATGGTACGAATGTTGATTGGCAGTCGCATTGCAAAAAACTTACAAAGATCATCAACCACCCTCCCCTTAAAGTGAATCATTCCATGGTTGGTTCATGCAACGGATTAATTTGTTTATCTGAACGTCACGGTGGTCACAGTGGTCATGGATTAATTTGTTCCACAGTACGTCACAGTATCTGCATCTGTAATCCCGTCACTAACGAATTCCTTAATCTTCCAAGATTTAGCGTTAATCAGTACAATAGAATGGTGTGCGGATTTGGTTACCATCCTTCTACTAATGAGTATAAGGTTGTTACAATCAGCTATGGCAACGACCATCACTTCCCCTCGGGACAGGTCCATGTGGTGGTGGCAATATTCGCAGATGGGGTAGGTGGAGAAAGATAGGAGTTACTGGGTATTGTGCGGGAGTTCATGAATCATCTGGTATCCTTGCCAATGGAGCTCTTCATTGGATGCAGGACAGATATCCTGGGAAGATTGTGTCTTTCGACTTGGCAGACGAGTTGTTTAACTTGCTTCCATCTCCACCGTGTTTCGATAGTACTAGTTATATCGATGCAGATCATATAAAACTCGGGGTGTTGGAAGGGTGGTTGTGCTGCATTGTTCATAATACTCCATCTAAAAATGTGGACATATGGTTATTGAAGAAAAAGAAGAATAGTAGTAGTAGTAGTAGTAATTACGACGTGAAAAAGCAGGATGACCAGTCTTGGAGTTGG
This sequence comes from Macleaya cordata, assembly GCA_002174775.1. Taxonomy (NCBI): domain Eukaryota; kingdom Viridiplantae; phylum Streptophyta; class Magnoliopsida; order Ranunculales; family Papaveraceae; genus Macleaya; species Macleaya cordata. The sequence goes on from MVGT01001416.1 coordinate 157,144, forward strand.
ATTAGGGAATTCAGTATAGCATGTGTCGAAGTTTGGCCATGGCCAAAGGTTCGTTTCCAACCATTCTCCCTAACAAAGAGCGGTGAACTTCTTCTGTGGTACAATCGTTTGAGACTCTATCGTTATGACTCGAAAACTGCAACTTTAGAAGTGCTCGCGAGTTATGAGTATGAAACTTATACGAGCATTTTTGAAGCAATTCCGCACATAAACAGCTTTGTTTCCTTGAAAGCACTCGGAGAAAAAGACGTAAAAATAATCAAGCAATTTAGGAAGAGAACATTACTACAAATGATGAGTTAATAAATCATGTGATTTTGGACTGGTATTTATTCCAAATATATTGTTGCATTTCTGAAATAGTAGAATGTTTTAATCTTCATGTTTACTGTTTACTCTTTTTTTTTTGAGAGAAAGGGCTAAAATTTTATTGATTGTGAAAAATAGACAATACAAAGAGTACAGTGGATTATAGATTGATAACTAGCTCCCATCTCTGAACCAAACCATAAAATTGGAAATTCCTAAACACATCATCTACGGAACCCCATAGAAATAACAGAGATTTGGTATTTAGAATGATATCTTCAAACTGATTTTCTTTTCCCGTCCTGGATTACTATTTTGTATTTTTTTATGTTGAACGTACAGTTCTCTTTCTTCCCCTGTTTCAAGTTACATATAAAAATCTTCAAGAATCGAGTTCAGTTTTTTGTTTTGTTTTCAAAATGGGTCCTTTATCAATGTGTGGATCGAAGTTTTTTTTTTCTGTTTTCTGTTTATGCGTTTCTTAACATTCTTCTTCTTCTTCTTCAATAAGACCCGTTAAAGAAACCCAAAAAACCGAGTGATGCCAATATAGTGATGGCACCGAAACCACTCCCTCTAAATATATACAAATAAACTGTACGTTCTTCAATTTCCAAAAATCTTTTTTATTTTGTTGATTTATTTGGGCCTCATTTTTTTTTTTCATTCTTTTGCTTTTCACTTTTTCAAACACTGATGAAAATCTGATTTCTGAATCATTTGGGTTTGTCTTATTTTCATTTTTTAACACCTAATTAATTTTGTTTTTTTTTTTTTTTTTAATGTGACAAATCAGAACAAGTCTCGGTACAGAATGTGTATGTGTGACTAACAAATATACGTATAAGAAATAATCAAAGCGAAGAAGAGGAAGAAGAAAGAAGCGTAATATCCATCTATAATACGTGGGTGATTGACATTTATATATATATATATTTGAATGGAGAACCTTCTCCCAGTAGAGATCACATTAGACATATTTTCTCGTTTAACCATTGAATCAGTGTTTCAATGTAGACAAGTATGCAAAACTTGGCGAACTCTCCTCCGTCTTCCTTATTTTGCTGATATGCACCTACGTCGCCAATTACTACAGTTTGATGATAATAATCATTCTAAGACGGGTCTCATTTTCTATATTTGGATATCAAAGGAGCGTAATTACAACGAACAACTTTGCTATGGAGAGTATGATGAGAATGAGGAGCAATTTTACAAGATCAGGATCAACCACCCTCTTGCTAACGGTACTTCCTCCATGGGACATTCATCATGCAATGGTTTGATTTGTTTCTCTTTACCCAAACCATACTGGTTCAAAGATGATGTCAAAAGTTGTAGTCCCTTCGCCGATGTTCCTATCTGCGTATGTAACCCCATCACTAGAGAGTACGTGGTTCTTCCAAGATTATTCAACACTGCTAGTATTGTTTCAGGCACGTTTCCAGAAGAAATTTTATGTGGATTCGGTTACATTCCTTCCACTAATACGTACAAAGTTGTTACAATCAATTACCAAAATGACTTCGACCAACCCGTCGATGGGGTTAGATGCAACAAGTATGTATACACTCTTGGCAGTGGCAATGGGTGGGAAACCAAAAAAGACCCCATTCAATATCTAGAAACAAAGATCTGATAATCTATGATAACTTGTTGAATTTGAATTAAAGACTTGAAACTATCAGAAAGTAGATTTAAATGAATTAAGACAAGAATTGATTCTAACCTCTCGAGAACAGGGAATAAAACCCTAATATCAAACTGATTTCCATGGTTAAATGTTATCTGGATATGGCACCATAAAGGACTAAAATGAAGGGGAGTTCTTGGGAAGCATTTTTTTCTCTTTATCTTACTTTCTCTGTCTACTCTTAACTCTTTATTCTTCCCTATCTTAACACTTCTCTGAAAATTTTAAAGAGAGAAGTAGAGAACAAAGAAATTGGTGCATTTAGGTATGCAAGGAGTGGCTTTGGCTAGCTAGTTATATTTTTGAAATTTTGACAAAGCTCAATTGGATAAAAGGGGTTTGTGGCTAATTTTTACAGTTTGCATTATTCTTGAATGGATTTCAACTTTCTCCTTGTTCAGTGAAAAGGTATACATACTCAGTCTATTTCTTCACTCTTTTTCTTCCTTGAGCTCCATCGGTGAAGAAGAAGATCAAGTTAATTTTTATTGTACGATCTGATAATTCTGATTGTAATTTGGACCATCCAATTTCTTCCAGTAGGTGTAACACGTATCTAGTTACTCATGTGCAATTCTCGTGATGGGCATTTTGGTCAGGAAAAAGACCATGCGAAATGCACGTGCGTTTTTAGACGGCAAGGGAGAAAATTAAATATCGCATCTTTGAGGGGGCAAAGTTCAAACAACCATTATTTTGGGGGGCTGTTAAATTAACCCAAAAAATAATAATAATAAAAATAATAATAATAATAATAATAAGGGGGAACGACCGTTTAGTCCTATTTGAGGGTTAATATGATGGTTCAGTCCCAGCTAAAAATAATATGACAGTTTAGTCCAAAAAGGTGAAAAACCACACATGTGCATTTTACTTGACAAAAATGCCCCAACAATAAATACATAAGCAGTAAGTACTAACTAACTTTTTTTATTTTATTTTTAAAACAAAAAATGACATAACTTTTAAAATACAAATCAGTTTTTCATACAAATTATATTTTTG